>CANXYI011911124.1:0-14981 GCA_948208565.1 Hura crepitans | reverse complement strand
ACTCTAGTTATTAAGAGTGGCAATAGAGGCAGAGATCCCCAAAACTGCTTAGGTAGAATAGAGGTTCCAAAAATTAAACTTACTAGATAAGAAGCAACTAAAAGCTAATTATCACAATTAAATTTATTAGAAAAGGATGGCATAAGCCTTTAATAAAAGGGTGAAGAATCACAAGCTCAGAAAAAAGGAGGAGTAGTGCTTAAACAAATAAGGTCTGGACTAGCTGACCCAAGAGGGAAGTTCAAACCAAATTAGGAGAGGCCATTCATCCTCAAGCAAATATTGCCAAAGGGCACTACAATCCTTACAGATTGTGATGGAAATGAATTCAAGGAGCCTATGAATATAGAAAGATTAAAGAGGTTCTATGGCTAAAGACAAATGACTGAGAAAAATAAGAGAAAAATAGCCTTGTAGATTGAAAATCGATAAATGGTGGCCTTACTAAAAGTGGGCACCCCAATAGGGTGGAAACCGAATAAATCAAGAAAACCAATAAGGGCTGATTGACGATAGGAGTTTAAGATGTAATTAAGATCTCCCTTGATTAAATGAGGAAATGTGTTGTTGCATTAATGTCCTGTTATGATTATCACAAATTGCCAATATGATGTAGCTAGATAGGACCACTTTAATAAGCATGATTAAGCATTTTATAAACTTAAGGAATATAATGTTGTATACAAGTTTAAAAGAAAAAAATATAAAAAAATAATAAAAAAATAATAAAAAAATCTTTCTCAAGTCTTTTGCCTCTTGGGTGCGATATTCGTCTTTAAAGGTAATTGCTTCCACAGGTCATGATAACTAGCAGTAAACGTAACAAATATATCTCCTCCTCTGAAAGACAATGGGCAAGTGACATTGCCTTAGGTCCCACCAAACGGCCTCATGCAATGGTCAAGGATGCAAAAGGTAACTTTATGAAAACCAGCTAAAGGAACACAGCCCAACCTAATGAAAAATCAAGTGATTCTAATGTTAAAAATATGAGTCATATAAATTCTCCCCAAATTAAGGCTTGTCTTTCTAATCAATTCTATTAAGAAAACAAAGAAATTACTAGGCAAGTTCATACATATGTCAATTTTTCGCGTAAAATAAATATAACATAACTTTTCATCAAATAAATTAAAGAAATAAATGTCTATTTTAGAAAAGAAAAGTTTAGAACTCAATATAATGCAGTAAAAGTTAGAGGATTAAACAAAAAAATGCTATAATTATAGATACATTTTTTTGTGAAATTATTTTTTTTTATTTATTTACATTTTATTAGGTGTTTAACTATTTTTCTTAAATTAATGGACAAAGTATAGATGTCATTTTTCTTTGTTTTTGAATGCATGTAATTTTTCTTTAATAATTATAAATTATGACATTTAATAATTTTATATTTTGTTCGCTTGTCTATTTTGCTTCACAAACTAATACTTTAATTTTGTTGTGATGTGAGTTGTTTGATTTATTGGGGTCTAATTTTTCTATCTTTCTATTATTTCCTTAAACCCCAGTGAAGTAGCCTTTTAATGATCTTTTATTTCTTGCTATTGTTTTATTTTTGTGTTCTTTATTTTCCTTTGTTGATTTCCATTGTTATCGCTCGTTTTAGTTAGATTATATTTTAGGATGTTCTAAAATGTAATTTTTATTTTTATTTTTACTTTTATTTACATTTGATTAGAATGTATTTTAGGTAATTACCATTTAATATATTTTTATTATTAAATTATTTCCCTCTACATTCTACGAATGTTGTAATAGGTAGAAAATGATTTTTTGCACATTGGAAAAGTAATCAAAATCATTTTGTACCTAATTAATTAGTGTTTTGTTAATAAAACAGACTTTGATTTTTCTAAATAAAAATCATAATGATAAAAACTATTTTCTAAAATTGACATGTTAGAACCAAAGTTCTCAAGATAATCAATCACTTGATTTTATGTATGATATTCTTCAAACCCTTTATGCTTTTTTTCTATAAATATGTTTTGTGATTCCTTTTATGTGAATATGTGATTTATTTTGTAAAACACCGATTAAGGAAAAAATAATATTATAAATTCAAATTGAACTTTCGTATTAATTTGAGGTATAAATAAAAGTAGGGTTCTGAACCACTCTAGTTTTAGCCATACAAGGTATTTCTCGACTTCGGTTGGGTGGTGACTCCTACCTTGGGGTGCCCAACTCGCTCTTCCTAGGCTAGTCAAATAGGAACTACTCAAGATTCCTCTAGTTTCCATCTCATCTTTTACCACTTGAAAAGTGAGATTTAGATCAAGTCTTCTGTAGTTTAAGTTTAATCGACCCCTTGAAAGGAAAGTGGAAAGGCCTAATGAGCGAACACTAGATCATCAATTTGTTGTCAACTTAATAGAACTACCTTCTAATGAGTTTAACTTGATATTGGGCAGTGAATGGTTGTCCAAATATCAAGCGATTTTGGATGGTAATCATAAGAGGTTAACTCTCTAGGCTAATGATGAGTGTAAAATCAAATTTGTTTGAGAAAGGATTAACTTCATATCTAATGTAATATCTATAGTTATAGCTATGTAAATGATTAGGAAATGTTGTCAGGCATATCTTACCTATATATATGACACCAAAATAGGAGAATCAGATGCTAGTAGCATACCTGTGGTGATTGAGTTTGTTAATGTTTTTCTAAAAGAATTATCGAGTTTGCTTCCAGAAAGGGAACATAATTTCAGTATTGAAGTTAAACTTGGCACTACTCTAGTATATATAGTGCCATATGGAATAGTGCCTGTGGAGTTAAAATAGTTAATGGTATAGTTACTTGAGCTGCTATATAAGGGCTTTATCAGACCAAGTGTTTCACTATATGGAGCACTGATCCTATTTATTATGAAGAAAGATGGTTTGCTTCGATTAAATATGGATTACCAATAGTTGAATAAAGTGACCATCAAAAATAAGTATCCTCTGCAAAAATCAATGATCTGTTTGATCAACTTAGAAGTGTTGTAGTGTTCTTCGAGATAGATTTGAGATTTAGGTACTACCAATAAAGATTGAAAAGAATCAGATGTGGCAAAGACCACATTTAAGATAAGGTAAGGTCATTATGAGTTTTTGGTAATGCCATTTATGCTTACCAATGCTTCTATAACTTTCATGGACCTAATAAATAGAATTTTCAGACCTTATCTTAAATAGTTTGTAGTAGTCTTCATAAATGATATCCTGGTCTACTTGTAGAGCATGAACAACATTTGAGAATAATTCTTCAGAATCTAAAGGAAGAGAAACTATATGCCAAGCTTAGTAAGTGTGAATTTTTATTGAGTGAGGTATCTTTCTTGGGATGCATATCATCAACCAATGGTATTTGAGTTAATATATGCAAAATTAAAGAGTGGAAGGCATTAGGAATACCATAAAGATTAGAAGTTTCCTAGGGCTGATAGGGTATTATAAATGGTTTGTCAAAGGCTTTCTTTAATAACAACATTTATGACACGATTATTAAAGAGAAATGTTAAGTTTTTTAGGTTGAAAAATGTCAAGAAAGCTCTGAAAAGCTTAAGGCTAAGTTGACACAGCCTCCGATTCTTGCACAACCAATTTTAAGGAAAGACTTCTCCATATACAATGATATGTCTCATAATAGGTCAGGGTGTGTTCTGATATTGGATGGCATGGTTGTTGCCTATGCTTTAAGACAGTTAAAGCCACTTGAGCAGAATTACCTTACTCAAAATTTAGAGCTTGTAGCCACTGTGTTTGCTCTAAAGATCGAGAGATATTATCTTTTATAGAGAGAAGTGCTATTGTGACACCCCTTATTAGATTCCTAGAGAAACCCAATAAGCGGTGCACTTCCCACTAAGTCACCCATCTTGTAATTTCCCTCATGATCATTCATTCATCTTTTACTTATGCCACACTAGACAATTCTATCTAAATCCAAAATCATTCTAATTGGTTCCTATAGTCCATATAGGTTACTATCAATATAGTTCAACAATTATAGAGAGAATCTAACACAATCTATTACCATCTAAAAATCCGACAGCATGACGGCTATTTAGGTCATTATCCTAAAATTACTATTCACCTGTAAACACTTTAATAATATTTATCACACCTCCTAGACCCTTCTGGTCCCCTAGGTATCAACCTACCAACCTTTCATACTATCACACAGCAATCACAGGCCTCAAGCCATAGCTAAACACATGCATATATAGAGCCTCCGGCTCATAGCATCAACAAGAATTATTTTTATATAGACATTCACAAAGAAACATGAAGGGATATTTTATTTACATCAACAATTTAAGCTTATTCATATACATTACATATACAGAGCATAAAATACATGGTTACTACACAATTCCCACCTAGGTACATAGATATCCAAATTGTACAACATTTACTTCTTATTCCTTCCCAATTATCCTCTGAACTCTTCTCGGCACGCTTCACAAGGCAAGATTTTGCTCTTGAGTACCTACACACCAAAATAGGTACGTTAAGTATACCAGATACTCAATGGTGAACATAAAGCATTTAAATCATGATATTATGTCTTTTCATACCTGTTTAGTCTAATAACTTAATTAAGCTTATTCAAATTACTAAAATACCCCTAAGGCATTTATATGTCATGAAGTAGCCTTTTTTGACTCATATGAATTAATTAGAGTAATTATTAATATTCCTAGCATGCATATTTTACATGAATGAATTTAGGTAACCATATATGTGTAAAATGGCCAAAATACCCTTTAGTCTGTATTTTATGAAATGCTTAGAAAATACTATTCAATTATACTTAATTTTTATCTTTCATAATTATTCTGCTTATTCACTTAATTGAGTTCATTGTCTTGACTAGGAAGACGACACTTAAAAACACTAGATCTAGAGAGAAAATTAACTGGTGCAATGGTCTCTATTTTGGACCTACACTACTGTATCGACATGTGTGCTATAATAGAGATCAGCCTATAGCCTTTATAGACATAAGTAAATAATAACTGTGTGACATAATAGAGATCAGCCCGTAGGCCTCCCTAACCACAAATAAATATCATCAACATCTGGGTGACATAATGGAGATTAGTTCGTAGACCTCTCCAGCCACCAATAAATATTATCATCAACTGGGTGACATAATGGAGATTAACCCATAAACCTCTCCAGCCACCAATAAAGTTTACTGCCTAAACATCCGACAATTAGTAGCTATAAAACCCTAAGTTAATCAGTCAACCCATCTGGTGGGTTTCTAACTAATAGGCCAAAGATCTCAATTTAAGTTCATTTATTAACCAAAAATATTCTTATAATATTTATGTTCCAAAAATAAATAATGAAAAATTTTATCACATGCTTTATTTTTCAGTCGGTGTGGTATAGCCACATTTTTGCTCTACCGAATAAAATTTCTAAAATAATATTTAATTCTGCTATCACCAAAATTCAAGGTTTAATAAGTTCAGATTTATCATGGCATTAATACTCAAAAAGTTAACACTTTCTATCCGGTGACATTTTTGGCTCAGGTAATGGTCAACTAGATAGTTACAGGTCATTTCGAGCACATTTCAAGTCAAATTCTAGGACTGTTTTAAGTCCAATTTAACCCAGTTTTCAACATCTTTTTAAGCACATTCATAGACCCTTACCCAAATATATCTAGGCCAATTCTAAGGCTAGACCATAGGCACAAAAGCCATTCTTACATATGTTTCAAATCCAGCCCCAAAGGCAAAATTAAACATGCAATTACATAACATCTTTCAAGCCACTTTTTAAGTCTATATTCTAGGGCTTTGCCATAAGTTTTGGTTCATGTAATTCATTCTTTTATATGTACATTATCAAGATTTATACAAGTCCAATTATACCATGTTCTTTATCCAATTTATGGTCATTTTAAGTCTATTCATCAAGCCATTAAAGTACTTGTCCACTTCCACTTAATCAAGCAAATTTACATGTCTTATTGCCTTCACTTTGCTCTAGAGTACAAAAGAAAATATGCCTAATTACATTTCCTTTTTCCCATTATATCAACATTCCTTCACCAATGTGTGCCACCAACACTGACACATGCACACTTACTCAATTTCAAGCTAATTCCTATAATTTGCATAAGTCTAAGGCCCAATAAACATATCAATTCAAGTAACTATGCATAGGCAATATACACATAATCCTTAAAGGCCATAAAACCATATCAAATCAATGATTCAAACCACCAATTATGTCTTCAACATGGAATTTCTCTTGGATACTTAATTAAATCATACTATATATTAAATTTTCAAGCCTATAACACATACTATAACACCCTCTACCCATTTCTACTTGAAATAGGCAAGGTGTGCTATTTCCCACTGAGGTCACCCATCCTAGGATTTCCTTAGGGGCCTTTCATTTAACTTCTACCTAAGTTTGACCAAGTTTGACCAAACATGCCTTTATCCCATTTTGATTAATCATCCTCTTATTACTATTGATTTTCATCCATTAAAACTCTAATTTGACCCTATCAGACAATTATAAAAAATCAAATAGCATAACGGCTGCCTTAACAACTAACCCCAATTAATCCTACAAAGAAAAACACTTCAAAACTCATTTTACAACTGTAGCCCCTTTTTGGACCCTCTAGTCCTCTAGAACACCATAAACAACACAATATTATACTTATCTCACAAATCATAGGGTCATAGACCTATCAGTAAACAAGCATGCATAAATAGGTTTTCATTAACAAGCATAACTATACATGCATTCAGTTTATCCAGTTCATTTGTACAAACATTCCATAACCCACTACATCTATATATATGAGTGCATCTCCACAACTCAAAAGGAAGACAAAAAGTACCAAAACAACTCTACAGCAGCTACACTAGTGACAATGTTTGGTGCTGACTATTGCTCTGTCTACAGCCTGTATATTAGAACACTAACACACTGAGTATGACACTCAGTGGTGGAGTAAATCAAACATATTATGTTCGAGCATGCATACATGCAATATGTCATATTCCATACACAACAAGTAACCCTAACACTCTAAGTCTAGCCATTTATTAGCTTCAATTCACTTATCTTTTTATTTAAGTCACTTTATTACATTAAAGTCTAATACCAGATAAATAACACTTTAAGACATCAGATAGTAGGATCTATCCTATGTAGTGGCCCACCTTTAGGGCCTAAGTAGCTGTACCTACCTCACCTGATAATAGAGACCCATCCATAGACCACTCCTAATATCAGACTAGCAAATAGCAGGGACCCATCTGTAGACTACTCATAATATCTGAAAAACAATCAACATCATCAAGGTGGATAGCAAGCACCCATCCGTAGATCACTCCCAATATCAACTAACAAATAAACAACAATGCAAGGTTCATCATAGAACCTCAATAGCTGCACCTACCACAATCAATACACAGCAATGGGCCCCAAAAGGACCAATTGCCTAGCAGCCGCTTTATCCCCTAGTTGACTAGTCAACCTATCTAGTGGGTATTTAACTAATGGGCCATTAACTATTTTAGACTATAATTATTAATATTACATTTTTAGACAAGAACCACACAAATCACCCTAACTTTGCCCACTATTACAAAGTTATTATTCATTTAGTCAATTTTTGCAACTAACACTATTTATTTGGTCATTTTAGTATTTTATGCCTTTTATCACTTGTGCTATTGAACTCCCCTTTTCATCATTTCTTTACAGCATTATACTTGTACCAAAACCCTAATATAAGGTACATCATTATGCCATAATTCTAGTCATATTTTTCTATTCAAATAGGTCACAAAATTCATGCCATATCAAGCACCATTATTATGCCTTTTTACTTGTGATTTTTATACTTCATTTATGTACCATTTCCACACATATTATACCAAACACATGATCACACATGCCATACAAAATTTAATACCCCATTGGACCATAATACTCTCACACAATTACATATGAAATTCTTCCTAATTCAACCTACCAATCCTAACATTTTAATGCCCATAACATAATTATAATGCCATTTTTCCTAATTAATATGCCTATAACTAAAATTAGCCATTTCCATACAACATTCATGCACACAAATGTGACATTCACAGACATAGTAAGTTTGAGTTTATTCCACATACCTAGGGTGCGTGTACAACCCTTTCTATACCACTTTAAGCCTTGTTCCCTTGCTTTCTTTGACCTGGTGGTTCAACCCCTAAACATACACATTCTTGACTTAGAAAAATTCTCAAAAAATATCTAGAGCTCTAATTTAAATTCTAAATTCATGGTGATTCTTAGAATTACCTAAGCTACCTATATCAAAAAATAAAAAATGGAGTTTGACCACTTACTCTCACTTTGGTCACTATTCATCTAAGTGGTGAATTTCCTAATTTTGACCTCATTTCTTCAAAATCTTTGTGGAATTAATATCTAAAGTGGATAGAGGTTTTAATTTCCTATCTTTTTCATGAAATTTAGAGGAGTGAGGAGAGATAAATTGATGAAAATAGTGGTGTTCTTTAGGGAAATGGCATCGGCTATGCAAGGAGTGGGAGGTTGAAGAAGACTTTTGCATGCGTGAGGTGTAGACACATGTGTATCCCTTTATCCTTAATAGGTTAGATACCTTGGATTGGACCAAATGGCCATTAAATAATTTAAATGCATTTTATGTCCATTTTTGCTTCAGAAATTACAAAATATTCTCTAAGTGTCCAAAAATTCCCATTTTAGTTTTAAAAACCCTCGATTAGTGGGACTAAGGTCCATGTAAAATTTCAAGTCAAAATTCAACTGTTGATTTTTTGGCACTATTCACCTACCAAAATAAAATATTTAGAAAAAATATCTATTGACCTCAGAAAATTATAATTCCTCCTCCATCATACTCAGTGGAATTTTTGATTTTTAGGGTATGGTATTTTTGAGACCACTCATGCACATCTCGGAGCTGTCTCGATCGGACCTTATTTTATCTCCCCATCAACTCGTTCTTGACCTAAAATGATTTATTGGTTCTATTAAACTTTTTTAATTCATTTGTTTTCCCTATTTTTAGGCGTATCAAAGTTTTATGACTAATACGCCAGTCATCAAACTCGTAATGATGAACTACACCACGAGGAACATCACTCGAGCTCAAAAGGTACTATTTATAAGACCTTAACCCTCAGGCATTACAATTCTTCCCCTATTAAGAAATTTCATCCTCAAAATTACCTGAAGTAAAGAGGTGAGAATACTACATCTGCATCTGCTCCTCACTTTCCCATGTCACCTCCATTAGGTTATGATGCCTCCATAGCACTTTCACAAGTGGGATCATCTTGTTCCTCAGCTGCTTTACTTCCTTAGCTAAGATCTACACCAGTTCTTCTTCATATGTTAGGTTTAACTAAACTTGTATCTCTTTAGCAATTATCACATGTGACGGATCAGAGTGATACCACCTCAACACAGATACATGAAAGACATTATGTATCTACTACAACTCAAATGGCAAAGCAAGTCGATAAGCTAATGGACCCACTCGCTCAGTAACCTTATAGGGCCCAATGAATCTTAGACAAGCTTGCCCTTCTTACCAAATCGAAGTATTTTCTTCCATGGCGAAACCTTTAGGAACATTCGATCCCTAATTTCATATTCAATATCCCTTTGCTTTAGGTCCGCATAAGATTTCTATCTATTCGATGCAGCTTTCAATCTTTCCCTGATCACTTTAACTTTCTCCTTAACATCTTAAAACAAATCAAATCCAACGATCCTACTTTCTCCCACTTCACTCGAATAGAGTGGAGTTCTACATCAGTGACCATACAATGCTTTATATGGTGCCATGCCTAAACTAGTTTGGTGGCTATTGTTGTATACAAATTCTACTAGTGCCAATTGCCTTTGAACTCAATGGCATAGCTAGATAACATATCTTCCAATACTTGTATTACTCTTTCAGATTGCCTATCTGTCTAAGGATGGAATGCCGTACTATAAGTCAATCGAGTACCTAAAGCTTCTTGTAACTTTTTCCAAAACCTAGAAGTAAATATCGGTCCTGATATGAGATTATGACTACTAGCACTCCATGTAACCTCACAATCTCATTGATATACAATCTAACCAACCTCTCTAAGGAGTAATCCATCCGCACAAGTATAAAATGGGATGTCTTCATTATCCTATCCGTGATCGCCCAAATGGTATCACACTTGTTCCTTGTCATAGGCAGTCCTATGACAAAATCCATGGTGATCTTCTCCTATTTCCATTCTAGAATTACAATTGGGTGTAGCAATCTAGAAAGAACCTGGTGTTTTGCTTTCACTTATTGACATGTCAAACAACGAGCCATATACTCAGCTACCGGACATTTCATTCTTGGCTACCAATAATAAGGCTTCAACCCAAAGTACATCTTCATACTTCCTGGACGTATAGAGTAGGTAGCCTTATAAGCTTCTCTCAAGATTTGCAATCTTAACTCATCGACATCAGGCACACATAACCTATTATGGTAATATAGGCTTCCATCTTCACTCAACTCAAAGCCTATAGCCTTCCCCTCTTTGACTTTATCCACCATCTGCACTAAGTGAGTTTCTCTTAACTGAGCCTCTTTTTCTTGCTGCTTAAAATCTGCCTTAACTTGCTACCTAGTGTATACTTTACTCTAGCATGCATCAATCTTAAAGTGGCTATCATCTTTTAGCTCAAAGAATCTACAACTACATTTACCTTTCTTAGATGATAGTTAATCAGGCAATCATAGTCCTTGATCAACTCTATCCATCATCGTTGTCTTAAGTTCAATTCCTTCTATGCAAGCAAATACTTTAAGTTCTTATAATCATGTAGATGTAGCATCTCTCTCCATACAAGTGGTGTCTCTAAACCTTCAAAGCAAAGACAATGGCTGCAAGTTCTAAATCATGCGTCGGGTAATTCCTCTCGTGAGTTTTCAACTATCTAGAGCCATATGCAATCACCTTTCCTTCTTTCATCAACACATAACCAAGTTTGTTATGTGAAGCATCATTATAGATCATGAACTCCTTACCCTATTCTGGCTAAGTAAGGATAGAAGCTTCTGTTAGCATCCATTTCAATCTGTCAAAACTAGCTTGACACTTGTCATCCTATTCAAACTTTACATCTTTCCTAATCAACCTTATCAATGGAGTAGCAATCATTGAAAGTCCTTTCACGAACCTCTAATAGTAACCTGCCAATCCTAGGAAGCTTCAAATTTTGATCACATTCCTAGGAGGATTCCACTCTAATAATGCCATCACCTTACTCGAGTCCACCTTAATACCTTCAGTTGAACCAATATGACCCAAGAATGCCACTTCTCTTAACTAAAACTCACACTTGCTCAACTTGGCATATAATTACTTCTCTCTCATTGTCTGCAACATAATATGGAGGTGTTGTTCATGTTCCTCCTAGGTTCTAGAATACACCAAGATATCGACAATGAACACGACCATGAACTGGTCTAACTATGGCTTGAAAACTCTATTCATCAAGTCTATGAATGCTACCGGGGCATTAGTAAGCCTAAATGGCATCACTAAGAACTCATAATGCTCTTATCTAGTCCTGAAAGCAATCTTAGGGATGTGACCTTCCTTGATCTGTAACTGATGGTACCTTGACCTCAAGTCTATCTTGTAGAAGATGCTAGCACCCCATAGCTGATCAAAGAGGTCATCAATCCTAGGCAACGAGTACTTATTCTTAGCTATCACCCTATTTAGTTACTTGTAATTGATACATAATCAAAGTGATTCATCCTTTTTCTTCACAAATAACACTGGAGCTCCCCAAAGAGACACAATAGGGCTAATGAAGCCTTTATCCAGTAACTCCTATAACTGTACATTCAGTTCCTTCAACTTCGCTGGGGCCATCCTATAAGGAGTGATTAAGATTGGGTTCACACTCGGATAAGTCTCAATCTCAAAATCAAACTCCCAATGTGGCAGCAATCCAGGTAATTCATTTGGAAATACAACAAGAAAATCAGACATAATATGTATCTAATCTAAGCTTGGGGTCTAAACACTAGTTTCTATCACTTAAGCTAGAAAAGTTGCACATCTCTGTCGAATGAGTCTCTTGGTTGTCATCGTAGAGATTACATTATGTAGTGAGTCTTTGTTACCTACAACAATCGCCTCTTGTTGATCTAGGGTCTGAAGACTAAACCTCTTTTTCTCATAATCAATAATTGCCTTATGCTCTGACAGCCAGTCCATACCTAGTATGACATCAAACTCATAGAAGGGTAGCTCTATCAGGTTGGCTAGAAAAGTCTAATCATATATCATCAGAGGATAGTGTCTATACACAGTGTCCATTGTCACACTCTAACCTATAGGGTTGCCCACTTGAATGTCTAGATCTATATGTTTTGGTTCCGGCTTCTATCCCTAACTTGTCTAGTGTATACATATAAGTGTGTGGATCCAGGATTTATCAAAGCTAATACTTAAGCATCAAGTAGAGAAAATACACCACCTATGACATTCAGAGCCTCTACTTCCTCTCAGGCACATATAGCGTACTGTCATACTAGAGCTCTAGTCTTTAGTCTGCCCCTCTAGCTAATGGTAGCTTGCTCCTGTATTAATGGTCTACCAGCTATAGCTGTAACTAAGGCCAATATATGCTCAACCTCTATTAGCCTCTAAGAGCATTCCATTTGGTAATGGTCACGGGCTCCACAAATAAAGCATGTTCCTCTCTTCAGCCAACATTGACAACAATGTTTTTCTAATAGGTCTCACACATGGGTAGTGCACTCCTGGCAGTAGACACAGGTGCATTATATTCCTACTATGATGAAAGTGGTCAAGGTTTAGAAGAATACCCCTGACCGGTCTTCTATGAAGGGGCCTACCTCTATGACTACTAGCCCTACTGCCTTTGGGATTGCTGACCCTGCTAAAAGTCCCTCGACTTTTTGCTCTCACCTGGAGCTAAACTAGTTTGGCTTACTATGAAAGGCCTCTTCCTTTGGATTAACTCTCTCTTCTCTTGCAACATCTCTTCTATGTTATAGGCTGCTGTAACCAACTCAAAGAAATCTCAAATCTTTGGAGTCGAGATCTACATCCTAATCTCCATATTGAGGCCCTTTTCAAACCTCTTGCACTTCTCTTCATCTTCTAGTAAGAACTCAGCTGCATATTTACTCAGACGGTAGAAATCCTTCTCATACTCCAAAATCATCCTCATACCCTGTCTCAGATAGAAGAACTCCTATCTCTTCTTATCTCTAAAGGAGTTAGGTATATACTGCTTCTTGAACTCCTTCAGAAAGAAGTCCCAAGTCAACTCAACAACTGCTCTTCTCTTTTTCAATCTATCCCACTAGTGATACACTTCTTCTCGATGTAGCGAGGTAGCACATCTCAAATATTCTCCCTCAGGACACTCTAATTCTTCTAGGATTCTAGTAGTCCTCTCTAACTAGTACTCAGCCTTTGCTACATCATCCTCCCTAGAACCAATGAAGTGCATAGCTCCTAACTTCTTAACTCTCTCTAAATTTGTCTTTTGTAGGGTTGGAGGAGCTAATGGAGGTAGAGGAGTAACAATAATTGGCACTAGAGCTAGTGTCGAAGCTAGTGTTGTAATATGTTTCAACAATTTTATAATCTGTTGTAGCAATGCAATTGAAGCTTGTACCTGAAGCTAAGGCTAAGGCTGAGGTGGTGGCTGTCTCTGTGCAGCATCACTTGGCTCTAGAGTGGCTGCATCAACTCTATTCTATGTATCGTCATAAGTGCATAACTAGTCACCTCTTCTCCTCTCATGGGTGGGATCCACTCACTCAACGTGTTTAACTATACTAAAATTAATTATCAGCATCAAATAGTGTAGCTTAACTCAGACCAACATCTTAGACTCATGCACTCATGTATAAAATGCCTAGGAATGCCTAAACCTGCTCTGATACCACTTAATGTAACACCCCTTACCCATTTCTACTTGAAACAGGCAAGGTGTGCTACTTCCCATTGAGGTGACCCATCCTAAGATTTCCCTAGGGGCCTTTCATTTAACTTCTACCCAAGTTTGACCAAACATGCCTTTATCCTATTTTGATTAATTATCCTCTTAATACTACTGATTTTCATCCATTAAAACTCCAATTTTGCCTTATCAGACGATTATAGAAAATCGGGCAGTATAATAGCTGCCTTAGCAACTAACCCTAATTAATCCTGCAAAGAAAAACACTTTAAAACTCATTTTACAACCATAGCCCCCTTCTAGACCCTCTGGTCCTCCAAAACACCATCAACAGCACAAAACTATACTCATCTCACAAATCACAGGGTTATAAACCCATCAACACATAAGCATGCTTAAATAGGTATTCATTAACAAGCACAACTGTATATGTATTCAATTTATCCAGTTTATTTGTACAAATATTCCATAACCCACTACATTTATATACATCAGTGCATCTCCACAACTCAAAAGGAAGACAAAAAGTATGAAAACAACTCTATAGCAGCTACATTGGTGATGATGTTTGGTGATGACCATCACTCCAGACGCTGAGTATGACACTCAATGGTGGAATAAATTAAACATATTATATCCGAGCATGCGTACATGCAACATGTCATATTCCATACACAGCAAGTAACCCTAACACTCTAAGTCTAGTCATTTATTAGCTTCAGTTAACTTACCTTTTTATTTAAGTCACTTTGTTACATTAAAGGCCCATACTAGATAGACGACACTTTAAGACATTGGATAGCAAGATCTATCTTGTGTAGTGGCCCACCTTCAGGGCCTAAGTAGCTACACCTACCTCACCAGATAGCAAGGACCCATCCATAGATCATTGCTAATATCAGACTAGCAGATAGCAGGGACCCGTCTATAGACTACTACTAATATCTACAAATCAATCA
>CANXYI011911044.1:0-17038 GCA_948208565.1 Hura crepitans | reverse complement strand
TTTATTTTACATGCTAAACCCTAACTAAAATTAAAATAGTTTTCTACATAATTAATTGGTGTTTTCTAATGAAATGGATTTGAGTTTTCCCTAATTAAAATAAAAAACGTATTTTAATAAAAGCTAATCTCTTAGAGATGGGAGTTGGATAATTACCACTAATTCTAATGAAATTATAAGTAATCGTTAGGTCAAATAACAACTAATCAACAACCTGCTTTATAGATGTATAATATACAATGTTGTATTATTTGAATATTGCAATTACTCTTTTTACATGAAAAGGTGACATAATTGTTCTTAAATATAATACATGCATGTTTAAAAGGGATTGATAAATGTTATAATATACAAATAAGGCATATTATTCGTGCATAAATAAGATCTAAAATTCTGAACTCTTCTAATACAGAAGATCAAAGGTCCTAGTATAAAGGCCAGGTGGGCACTCCACTAACCACTCTCGTCCCTGGTAAAATATCATAATCTCTATAATATATATATATATATATATATATATATATATATATATATATATATATATGTGTGTGTGTGTGTGTGTGTGTGTGTGTGTGTGTGTGTGTGTGTTGTGTGTGTGTGTACATACATACATACATACATATATGTATATATACATACATTTGTATATATGTATATATATATATATATGTATATTCTAGTACAAATAATTAATTTCTAGTCGACCTTACTAGCTGAATAAATATATAACAAAACCTTTAGGTAAACCCTAATAAAGTGATTTAGCAGAACAAAGTTAAATCATACTACTACTGTAATACTAAAATTAGTTCATTCTTAATAACTACACATATCTCATTTTCTATAGAATATTTCATATGGTTCATACAAGCATGCTATCCTTAATGGTAATAAATAACATGTCTCTAAGAATTATATAACTTATATTGTACACTTAAGTATACATATATGCTCACTCTATCCTAATAATTTATAAAAAGTAATACACTTCTATATAGTATTATGCTTCATTATGCATATTAATCTAATTCATATACCATAGGTTACCTCATGCATATATGTATAATTTTTTCTTTTATATAACATTTCTTTCATTATTTACCATGGAATTTATATGAATCATGGACAATGTTACATGGAAATTTCTATATCATATAACATGCATGGTTTAAACATGATTCATGCCTTAACATGCATATACTCATAGGCATATATTCAAGTTTATTATGTGTAAACATTTTTAGGGATTTTCTTCTATCTTTCAACATACATGTTATTAGCCCATTTCTTTGTAAACATGGTTTGAATGCCTAAATAATGAGATGAGTGTGACAATACCTTTAAACTACCATCTTGTTATTACTCGAAGGTATAGGGTGTGACATTACATTTAAACTATCATCTTGATAGTACCCAAAGGTATAGAAAGTTACATTAGAATTAATGAATAATGCTAAAGTATAATGATAGCCAAAGCTATTCAAATGAGTAGATCTATTAATATCCTTACTTGGGATGCCAAACTATCTTGAGGGTATCTATCTATCCTAGGTAGAAATGGGATTTTGAAACTTTTCGTCTAATTAAATTGAATTCATGCATCTGTTAAATGTATTTCACATATGCATATCTCTCACATATCATGTTTCAATGAGGTCGTCACTGCCATGTCTTTCTAATAAAGGTATGCCTATATTCACATATATAGATTTTGAATTTTATTTAATGCCATAACTTTAAATATCATTTATATGCTTATTCATTCTTACAAGCTATGATTTCACATGCAAAATTACATACATATTTATCATGCAAAATTGTCTATTTTCCATATTCATGTAACATATTATCAATTGTCCATATGAGCATTCCATAATCTTAAATGTACACACTTTAGTTATACAACATGCTTCTTATACATATTACATAAATGAAGTGTCATAGCACCACTTACATGTTCAATAATATACTCTAGATTTATCATCTCCATTTGTTTAGGCATATGTAAACATGGTCAATAAAGCCCACTATTTACATACCTATAAGTAGCATTTCATAAGCAACTCATATTATAAATGCTTACATCATTAAGCATGCCATTTGAAGACCATGTCCATACATTCTTCAAGTCAAATTCTTTTAAAATATCCTACATTATGTACTTAAATTCTATGATACACATATTTCACTTTAATTTGAATATGTAATTTTCATTTCTAGAACCTCACTTTATGCACTATTATAATAAATTCCAAGGTTCTTTCTAATTATAGATATTTCATTAAAGGTAAGACACAAAAGTAGAAATTTCAATTTGTTTATTACATGCATACTACGGTTCATCCCTTAACCTATATACATCATATAGTATAAACAAACAACAGCTAAAACCATTTGATCATGTAAAAGGATAAATGGAGAAACCATAAACATAAATATGTGGCCTTAGGCCTAAATCATAGCATAACATGTGGCCTTATGCCTAATATCAAACAGCTCAGGGCACTAAGTGCCATAACATCCATGAATAAGTAATATTGCAAAACCCTACTTGGCATATCGAGGTTATCCTATCTTGGATTTTATCTAGCTTTACCTTAGGTCTATAATTTATAGATTATGTGCTTCATTGTATCTTAATCATAACTTTTTAAATTATCCATATGAAATCATTAATTCACATGTGTAAAGTAATTTAAAAATCTTCTATTTCATGATCATTTGACATTTGGTATAAAAATCAATTATTGAACATCTACATCCATAACATATAATCTTTGTGATATTGATTCAACTTTACATCCATTTAAATTCACATTCAAATGCATGATCATTATGATATGTAAATCATAATAAATATGCTTTCATGAGATTCATGGTTTTCTAAGATTTATCATAATTAATAAACTTTAAAGTCATTTAGCATATAGTATAGCAAAAAGTCAAGTGAGTTTCTTTAACGAACCCTAGCATCATAAAAAAAAAACATGATCTATTAATTTTTCACTTTACTTTTTTGAACTTTAGATGTGATAAAACTTGTTATCATGAAAGGTTAATGAAAATCTCTAAAGAAACTATAATTCAAAATATAATTTATACGAATTAAGAAAAAGTTAAAGTATGTACTTCAAAAATGTCACTGCTTGTACCTATGACTCATATCTTTTCTTTGCCCTTATCTTTAGGTTAATCTAGCCCTCTTTCACTTTCTATTCCTAACTAAAATAATTCCTAGCACCACATATTCATGTTTACTTATACTTGTATACCTAACATCACAAAATAGCACTAATTTTTAAGGATTATGTACATAAAAAATTTTAGTTGAAAATAATTGGTTTCCTTGCCCCATTCCTGACATCAATATCTTCTACTCCTACCTAAAACTCTTTTCAAGCATATTCCCTTGCTTTGTCCCAAAAACCCAAAATTTTGTAGCATTTCCACTAAGCTTGGGTAGTGATGGTTGGCCTCCATGCCTCATTCCCATATGCCAAATACTTCCCAAAATCTCCCTCTACTAATACTAGTCACCGAAATATTCCTATGTATAGCTATACCCGTTGTAAATTTTGTAGTATCTACTACTATGAAGCTTATCATTCTTTCCCTTAATATTACCTCTATTTCCTTTAAAACAAAAGTCTTTATTTGTAGCTAACATCCCACTACAACACAACTAGCCATTAGTTATACTAGTAAGACCATTTTACATTCTTTGAATCCCTTATATTGTAGTCTCTATTGCTGTAAAAAATTCTATGGCAAATGTCACTGCTTTAATAGCACCAGTAAATCCCTAACTCTATCAAATCCTCCTTATAACCCATGTTTAAACTAACATTAATCCCTACTGTATCATTATCACTATCAAATCCTACAAATGATAGCCTAATTATCTAAGAAAATAAAAAAAAACTCGTACCTAAAAATAAAATTCTCAATTAAGCATCTTCTCTGCATGAGCTACCACTTTCTTTCATAAAAATTCTAGTTTCCATAAAATGCTTAACCCTTAAACTATATTAAAAATAAGTCTTATTTTCAATCAAGACCTTAGAACTTAATTAGCTTATAAACAAAAATTGCCTTACCTATTGCAATTTAATCTCTTTCTCTTCTCTACCACTATCTATTTTGAAATTCCATAAATATTTAGTGTTAAATTAACATTCAAACTTTTGAATTTAGTTTTCCTTAAATTCTCAAGTTCATGGCTTCTTACATCTTTATTTCATGCTCTTTTGTTGTTTTATTCTCCTCTTAGGCATGCTTTAATCCCCAACTCCTCATTAAATCAAAAAGTTTCAATTATCTCTTAATCTTTTTTTTTTGTATAAAATTCATACTCTTCTCTCTTCAATCTTAGAATACATTAGTGTAATCCTTTGACCTTTTTCAAACTTCAGCTCTTCATAAAGTCAAGAGACATCAGTCACATCTAGCCTAACAATCCTTCTTTTAGATTTAGAATTGTCCATTTAAATCTTTAGCTTTAACTAAAATTTTTTAAGTTTTGTCACTTACTCTCTTTCTCCCTCAGCTGATTTTTTGCTTTTATGTCCATCAATTGATGTGATGAATTGAAAATTTGAGCCCTAAATTCCCTTTAATACTGGTGGCCATTAGGATTAAAGTGGGAAGGTGCTTAATCTCTTCTCCTCACTTTTAACTTGGTTTCTTTATATCCTTTACCTTATATTTTCATCACTTAGAAGAATTATAAGAGTTAAAAATTTTATTTTCTCAATTTTCTCTAAAGACTTCAGTGATATGAGGACTTTGAATTCTCCTTTAAGTCTTTTTTCAAATTTATGTAGAATTTCTTTAAATTAATCCCCTCAATTTTATCTAAGCAAATATTTTCAATTGATTAATTTTATTTATTTCTTGATGTATCACCTCTTACTCAATCTAATTTCAAATTGAATAAGAGATGTCACGTCCGAAAAAGCTCACCCATCCTAGTCATACCGCTACCTTTAACTCATTTAACCCGATAAGTGATGTTGTTTTCATAGGGCTTCATAATCATATTTTAATGTGACTCATCCTTATTCTATTGTATTTACTTGTGATATGATGCTTGAGGTGGTTCATGTATATAAGATATCAGGAATCCTAATAAATTTCTACTTGAGTCAAGTTTATCAAAAATCCGATAGCATAACGGCTTTCTAAAGCAAAAATCCAAAAGTTTTAACCTGTGAAAATTGACACTTCAATAATCAATTCATTCATAGCTCAACTCATAAGATCTTTCTGATCCACCATAATCTCTAACATAATCATTCAATAGCAATTCACACAAACTTAAGCATACATACATGTATAATATTATAGTCAATCATTAGTATTACATGTTATGATTATTACAATACTATCTTCATCCTATACATAAGTGTATCTACATATTATATATACATGGACCAAAAACATAAATTATACCTTAGTAGGTTGATTACTAAATTGCTCCAGTGAGGCAAAACTAAATGATCTATCTACTACTTACGTATCAAAAAATCGATACACTAAGCATACGCTTAGTGGTGAATTTAGTGATTTATGCACTAAACCGCATACATCATGCAACTTGTAAGCACTCAATCACAATCACATCATAGTTATAATCAGGTATTAAGCATGCAATAGAGTTACATGAAATTAATGTATACCAAATCATTTCATTTTTTATCATACCATTTATTCTATATTTTATTTATTTAATCATATTCATTATTCCATTAAGTGGCCTATATTTGAAAGATTACACTTTAAATACTAGATAACAGGATCTAAACTAGTCTAAGGGCCTATATTTTAGACCTTAATCACTAGACCCATCATACATCTCAATCTATGTGGAGTGTTTTGTCTTAGAACCTCAATGGTCACACCCGTCTCAAAATCTTGTGTAGAGATCCTCATTTTGGACCTCAATAACTTCATGCATCATTATATATCATATCTCGATATGTGCAGTGGCCCTCATAGACCTTAAAGTAGCTGCACCCATACAATATCATAAGAACATTAGTATCATAAGTATAATCATGCTCAAAGACTAGTATGTCATAACACAGAAGTGTCTTAGCAACTACTATTCCCTAGTTAACCGGTCAACTAATCTAATAAGTGTCTAACTAATATGTTCCTCAAGTTACATTACTTATTGTCTCATTCCACTTAAATCAATTGCTCATTTATGTTAACATGTTTAAGTACAACACACTATGATCTCATTAATCTTTACTTATTATATTCTAATCTCATTACTCTTTACTCATTACATATTACATTCTTATTAGATTCTTAAGTATAACACATTATGATCTCAAGTTACATTACTTATTACATTCTTCCTTTTAAATTAATTACTTATTTATGTTAACATGTTTAAGTACTAGACATTATGAACTCACTACTCTTTACTTCTTAGATCTCACTTGTTGTATTCTCAATCTTTCATCGTAATATGCCTTCCTATACTTATTGTTCTTATGCATCATCAAATTATTATATTCATGTCATTTCCTATGAGTTCACAATATAACTTTCCTCTTCTTTCATCATTCATTAGGTCATTCAAGTTATTAGAATCAAAACTTCTTAAATTTCTTTTTTCATACAATTCAATTTTTTACTATTTGTTATTGGATCTCATTTTATATGCATTAACAACTTACCTTTAAGTCATGTACTCCCTTTATATCTCATTCAGCCACTCTCACTAAATCTAGCCAATCATTGTATTCCTTAAAGTCACTTAGTTAAGACAATTTACCTCTCTTAGTTAGAAATAACTTTGCATACATTACCATTATACAATAATTATCTTTTTTTAATCTCTTTAGGCATACCATTCAGCCATGCCTAGTATCTCATCATCCAACCTATTTTGTTTTCATTTTCTACATCAATTAAACATTAAATATTATTTGCATATCACTCCTAACCATTATTCATGCATATGTATGACATTACATATAAATATACACCTTCTATGCACACACAGACGTGCCTACTTTACATAATTTAAATAAATCAAGTGCACAAATCATTAGATTCACTTACTATACTTCTCAAAACACCTTTAAATGGCTCTTCAAGCCTTAGCTTCCTTCTTCTCCACCATTTCTCCTTCTTTCTCTATAAATATACACATTTCTATCAACAAAAATTCTATAAATGTCTAAAATAATTTCTAAGCTTAAATATATCTTATGCAACTTAAATCCTATCCTAGAAAAATAATGAGCAATAAAAATAACCCTTAATTCTTACCTAGGTGACTATTTACTCTACTTGAAAATCTCCCTTTTTGGGTCCTCTCAGGGCTATCTTACACTAGAATAAGCATGAATGGAGTGTAAGGTAATTTTGATGTATTTAGGTGAGAGAATTTCAGAGTTTTAATGGTGGAAGTAAAGAAAATAATTAGGGTTCATGAGGGGAGAAGGTGGTGTCAGGTGAGGGAGAAAATGAGGAAGAAAAAGTTTGTTTCAAAAGGTCTAAGGTCCTTTTCTTATGTAGTGAATGAAGTGTTAGATGGATGACACTTGGAAAATGGATGGTTGAGATTTAATGTAAGTGAATTTCTCTTTAAAAATTCATATTTGATGTTACAAGTCTCAAAAAATTCAGCCAATCACTCTAAAAATCATCAAAATCAGTATTTTAATTATACCCCAAAAATCAGAATTAAATTCCAAAAAGAACTATTTTTAGGCAAAAGTGTCATAAATTAATTCAGTTTAATTACTTCCTAATCTCAAAAAATTCCAAAACCAATTCCATTAGCTTAGTTTGAATTTTTGACTTTTAGAATTTTTTAAGCACTTTTAAAACAATTTATCATTCAATGTTAACTGAGTGACTATTCACAAAAAATTGATGAGTAACCTTTGTTGTCATTTTTAACCCCTTAAAGGACTTTAATTTGGTCCTAAATTTCACCCATTATTATGTTATAATTAATACTTCTGTTCTATGGCATTATTTCACCCCGGGTTCTCAAAAGTACTATTCATTATTGAGGTGGTACCATTTGTAACACCTCCTACCCATTTATACTTGAAACAGGAAAGGTGTACTACATCCCACTGAGGTCACCCATCCTTGGATTTTCCCAGGGGCTTCTCATTTAACTTTCACTACTTTTGACCTTATTTGATTTTACATTCATTTAAGTCTAATTTGAAGATTTAGCCTCTTATTACTATCTATTTTAATTCATTAAAACTTTTTATCAGGCATTATTAGACAATTATGTAAAATTGGGTAGCATAATGGCTGCCCTATTACCCAGACCCACATAAACATGTAAAGAAAACACTCCTAAACATCACATTCAACCAACTCCCACTTCTAGACCCTCTGGTCCTCCAAATCATAGTCATTTTCATATACGTACATCATTTATCAAAACACACGGTCGAGGACCCAATAGTACATAAATATGTAAGAAGTACATATTCATATGTATATAAAGAGATGTCAACACATTCAATTAATTACATTCTATTATACATCTGTCCCAACAACTTTACCTACATACATGAGTGCATTACTATATACAAGAATTAAAGGGAAAATAAAATACCTAAACTCTTTGTCAGCTATACTAAAGGAGATGTTTGATGTTAATCAACTCTTTATCTATAGCCTGTGCATCGGAACACTGACATGCTGAGTATAAAACTCAGTGGGGGAATAAATTAAATATATTATGTCACTATCATTCAAGCATGTAATATTTTATGTTACATTCACACATCAAATTCTTAACAACTCTAAGTCCATTTATATAATGATTCCAGATCATTTATTCATTACTCTAATTAGACATTAGCTGAACTATTTAAGTTTATTAAGTTACAGGCCCATACCAGACAGACCACGCTTTAAGACACTAGACAGCGGGATGTATACTGTGTAGTAGACCACTTTTAGGGCCTAGGTAGTTGCACCTACCTTACAAATGTACCGGGACCTATAGCAGATAATAGGGAATAGCCTGTAGACTACTCTTATATCTGCACAACATAACAATTAATGCCTATGGTGGACACTTGAGGCATATCCGTAGACCATCCCTAATATCCATAATAATAACCTGTATTATAATGGTTCATCACAAAACCTAGGCGGCTGCACTTGCTATAACCAATTACCTGGTAGTGGACACCAGAGAGACCGACTACTTAGCAGTTGCTCTACCCCTAATTAACTGGTCAACCCATCCAGTAGGCATCTAACTGATGGGCCATTAATCATTTTAGACATAACCCCTTTATATTTTATTTTTAATTTACCTTTATAGACCTAACTTATACAAATAATTACCATTTTGCCATTGTCACAAATATTACTATTCATTTTGTCAATTTATGCAACTAACACTATTCATTTAGTTATTTTTACTTTTTTTGTGCCTATCATTATCTAAGCTATCCACTTTCTATTTTCATCACTTTTTCACATCATTATACTTATATCAAGTTTTTAAGACAAAGTACATTATTTTGCTTCATTATTAACCCCAATTTCCCGTTCCATTCACTCACATTTTTATGCCATACAAAGTATTATTTTTAGGTCATTTTATTCATGCCTTACACATTTTATGTACACACTTTTTTACACCTAAATACATTCAATACCCAAAAACACATGCTATACCTCATATAGTATACCATTTGGCCATACTGCTTCCGCACACAATCACATGCAATCTCTTCCATTTCAATACATAAAACTTATTTTTTGAAGGGTAATTTCATGGTTATAAGGTTTATTTACCTAACTAACAAGTGTACACCAAAAATCTCACAATTTCATACAAGTACATGTACTAAAAACTCAACATACACACATGACATTATAGATTTGAGTTATTCCACATACCTAGGGTGTGTGTACACCCTTTTCTTCACCACTTTGAGCTTAGTTGGCTTGGTTTCTCTCACTTGAATTTCAAAATCTTAACATAACCATTCAAAACTTAGAAAATTCTAGAAAATATCTAGAGCTCCAAATTAAAATCTAAAACCATAGGTTTTCTTAGAATAACCTAAGCTACCTATATCAAAAATTAAAAAATGGGATTTATGGCCTTTTACCTACTTTTTGTACTATTTATCAAAGTGATGAATTTTCCCAATTTTGGTTCTTTTCTCCAACTTTTTGAGAGAAATAGAGTGTAGAGATGATGGAGGCTTCAATTTGTATTTTTCTTGGATTTTAGTGGGATTTAAAAGAGAGAAATGAAGAAAATCTATGGGAAAAAAGCTTTAATGGCATTGGCCTAAGGCAAACGAGGAGGAAGATGAAGGCTTAAGCATATGGGGGACATGTGCACATATGGGGGCTTTTATATGGGCTGGGTTTGGTTTGGTTCAATTGGCCACAAAACCAATTTTTAAGAATTTTAAGGCATTTTTCACTTCAAAAATTCATAAAATATTCTAGAGGCCTTAGAAAATTCCCATTTCTATCTTAAAATTCCTTGATTAGTGAGATTAAGGCCCACATAAATGTTCAAGTCAAAATTCCACTATTGACTTTTGGGCATTATTCACCCGCTAGAATAAAATATTCAAAAAAAATATCTATCGACCTTAAAAAAATTATAATTCCTTCGCCATCATACTTAGTGGAATTTTTGAGGTTAATGGTATGATATTTTTGAGACCACTCGGGCACATTCCCGAGTCCCGGGGCTATCCCAACACGAAATCATTTTATCTTCGTAAACAGTAGTTTATGGCCTAAAAAGAATTATTGGTTCTAGTAAAATTTTTATTTCATTCGTTTTGACCACTTTTAAGCCCATCAATGTTTTATCATCAATATGCCAATCATTGGACTCGAAATGACAACCCACACTGTGGGGAACATCACCCGTGTCCCAAAAGCACTGTTCATAAGACTTTGAATATCGGGCATTACAATTCTTCCCCTCTTAAGAAATTTCATCCTTGAAATTACCTGTACCGAAAAGATGAGGATATTAGGTCCACATCTATTCCTTGCTCTCCCAGGTTGCTTATGTTGTGTTGTGATACCTCCATAATACTTTCACTAGTGGAATAGATTTATTTCTCAGGTGTCTTAATTCTTTAGCTAGAAGCTGCACTGGTTCTTCTTCGTATGTCAAATTTAGTTGAACTTAAATCTCTTTGGTAGTAATTACATATGATGGGTCTGCTCTATATCTCCTTAACATAGATACATGAAAGACATCATGTATCTATTGTAATTTAGGTGGCAAAGCAAGTCGGTATGCTAAGGGACCCACTCTTTCAGTGATCTCATAAGGTCTAATGAACTTAGGACTAAGCTTGCCCTTTTTGCCAAACCGTAGCATTTTCCTCTATGGTGACACTTTCAAAAAGACCTTATCTCCCACTTCATACTTGATGTCTTTTCTTTTGAAATTAGCATAGGACTTCTGTCTATCTAAAGTTGCTTTTAATCTCTCTCTGATGATTTTAACTTTCTCCTTTACATCTCGAATTAAATCAGAACCAATTTCTTTATTTTCTCCTACTTCACTCTAACAAAGTGGAGTTCAGCATCGATGACCATACAATGCTTCATGTGGTTCCATGCCTAAACTATCATAGTGGCTGTTATTGTATGTAAATTCTGTGAGTGCCAAATACTGGTCCCAATTGCCTTTAAACTCTATGGCATAACTTCTCAACATGCCTTTTAGTTCCTATATTACCCTTTTATATTGACCATTAGTTTATGGATGGAATGATGTACTATAAGTCAATCAAGTAACCAAGGCTTTCTATAACTTCTTCCAAAACTTAAAAGTAAATATTGGGTCTTGATCTGATATTATAGCTACTGGCACTCCATGTAACCTCACAATTTCATCAATATATAACTTGGCCAATTTCTCTAGTGAGTAATCCATTCGTACAAGTATAAAAATGAGCTGTCTTCATTAATCTATCAATGATCACCTAAACAGCATCACATTTACTCCTAGTCATAGGTAATCCCATGACAAAATCTATGGTGATTTTCTCTGACTTTCTTTCTGGAATTACAATTAGGTGTAGTAATCTTGAAGGAACCTAGTGTTTTGCTTTCACCTGTAGACATGTCAAACATCTAGCTATGAAATTAGGTACCTCTCATTTCATTCCTGGCCACTAGTAATGAGGCTTTAACCTAAGGTACATCTTTATGCTTCTTTAGTGCATTGAGTATAGAGCCTGATGAGCTTCTTTCAAAATCTGTAACCTCAGTTCATTAACATTAAGTACACATAACCTATTTTGGTAGTATAAACTTCCATCCTCTGCTAATTCAAAACCTATTACCTTCTCTTCTTTAGCTTTTTCAACTAACTATGCTAAATGAGTATCTTTCATCTATGCCTATTTCACTTGCTACTTAAAATCAGCTTTAACTTGTAATTTAGCCAGTAATACACCTTCTATAGTGTACTCTAATTGAGCATGCATCAATTTCAAAGTTGCTATCATCTTTCTACTCAAAGCATTAGTAACTACATTCGCCTTCCTTAGATAATAATCAATCAAGCAATCATAATCCTTGATCAATTCCATCTATCGCCGTTGTCTCAAATTCAACTCTTTCTATGTAGGCAACTACTTCAAGCTTTTATGGTATAAATATAGCATCTTTCTTCATAAAAGATAATTTCTCCACACCTTTAAGGCAAAAAAAATGGCAGCAAGTTCCAAATTATGGGTAGGATAGATCCTTTTATAAGGCTTTAACTACTTGGAAGCATAGGCCATAACTTTTCCTTCTTACATCAGCACACATCTGAGCCTATTGTGTGAGGCATCACTATAAATCACAAATTCTTTATCCTATTCTGGTTGAGTAAGTGTGGGAGCTTCTATCAACATCTTTTTCAGCTTATCAAAATTGGCTTGGTACTTGTTATCCCACTCAAATTTCACATCTTTTCTAATTAATCTTGTTAATAGGGCTACAATCATTGAAAAGCCTTTTACAAACCTAATCCTAGAAAGCTCTGAATTTCAGTCACATTCTTATGAGGATTCCACTCCAATACTGCTTTAACCTTGCTTAAGTCCACCCTAATACCCTCAGCTGAGGCAATATAGGCTAAGAATGCCACTTCTTCTAGCTAAAACTCACATTTACTGAACTTAGTTTACAATTGCTTCTCTCTCAGTGTCTGCAGCACTATTTGAAGATGTTCATGTTTTTCACGAGTTTTAAAATACACCAGAATGTTATCTATAAACACCATAACAAACTGGTCCAAATATGGCTTGGATACCCTATTCATCAGATATATGAATGCTGCCAGGGCATTAATGAGCCTAAATGGCATCACTAAAAATTCATAATGCCCGTACTTAGTTTTGAAGGCTATCTTAGGGATGTCACTCTCCTTTTTTTTTGCAACTAGTGGTACCCTAACCTTAAGTCAATCTTGGAGAAAACACTGGCACCCCGTAGCTGATCAAAGAGATCATTAATCTTAGGCAACGGGTACTTGTTCTTAATTGTTACCTAGTTCAGTTGCCTATAATCGATATATAATCGTAAAGATCTATCCTTTTTCTTTACAAATAGCACTGGAGCTCCTCAAGGAGACACACTAGGTCTGATGAAGTCTTTATCTAATTATTCTTGCAATTGTACCTTTAGTTCATTTGTACCAAGGAGACACACAAGATTCACACCAGGGTAGACTTCAATCACAAAGTCTAGCTCCTGATGTGGTGGCAATCCTGGTAGCTAATCTGGAAATATGTTAGGGAATTTAGATACAAAAGGTATCTGATCTAAGCTTGGGGTCAGAACACTAGTGTCTACTATTATAGCTAGAAAAGCCTCACATCCCTTTCTAATGAGCCTCCTAGCTGTTATAGTAGAAATTACATTATGCAAGGTATCTCTGTTTCCCATAACTGTCACCTCTCGCCCTGCTGAAGTTCAAAGACTTAAATTCTTCTTCTTACAGTCAATCACTACTTTATGTTCTAACAGCCAATCCATACCCAATATCACATCGAACTCATAGAAAGGTATCTCTATTAGGTTTGCTAGGAATGCATGCCCCTAAATTATCAGAGGACAGTGCCTATATATAGTGTTCACTGTCACACTTTGACCTATCAGGTTACTTACTTGGATGTCTAGATTTATGTGTTCAAGTTCCAGGCCTCTATTTATTACCTATGTTGAGCATATATTAGAATGTGTAGATCCTGGATCTATCAAAGCTAGCAAAGAAGCATCAAGTAAAGAGAATGTACCAGTTATGGCATCCAGGTCTTTACTTCCTCCTGAGCATGGATGGCATACTACCATGCTGGAGCTCTAGTTTTTCATCTTCCCCTCTGGCTGGTGGCAGCTTGCTCCTATCTAGGTGGTCGTGGTGGTCTCCCTACTATAGCTATAGTAAAACCCTAGGTCTAGTCACCTTATATAGGCATCTTTAGGCATTCCCTCCTCTAGTGATCTCGTGACCCATAAATGAAGCACCCTCTTATTTTTAGTCGACACTGACCCCAATGTTGCTTCTGGCAGGTCTCAGATAATGGTGCTGCACTCCTAACAGTGGATGCAAGAGCACTGGATGCTTGCTATGATAGAGCTAATCGAGGCCTAACAGGATAAACGTAGCTAGTTCTTTGTGAAGTAAGCTACCTTTATAGTAACTACCCTTGTTGTCTTTGTGGTTGCTAACCTAGCTAATAATCCTTCTATCTTTTGCTCCCTCCTAGAGCTGAGCTCATCTAGTCTATAGTAAATGGCCTTTTCCTCTAAAACAAATCCCTTTTCTCCTCCACTGTCTCCTCTATCCTATAGCCCATAGTAACTAGCTTCAAGAAATCCCTAATCTCAGCTATTATAAGCTGTATCCTGATTTCCACATTCAGATTTCTCTCAAATCTTTTACATTTTTCCTCATCATTAAGAAAAAACTCTACTGCATACTTACCTAAGTGATCAAATTCTTTTTCATACTCGAACACTAATTTTCTGCCCTGCTTGAGATCAAAGAACTCCTATCTCTTCTTATCTACATATGAGTCTAAGACATATCTTTTCTTGAACTCTTTCTAAAAAAATGCCCAATTTAGTTCCTCAGCTATCTTTCCTCTTTTCAATCTATCCCACTAATGATATGCCTCTTCCTATAATAGTGACGAGGCACACCTCACATATTTAGCCTCAAGACACTTAAGCTCCTTTAAAATCCTAGTTATCCTTTCAAGCTAATATTCTGCTTTAGCTATGTCATCTTCTCGGGTTCCCAAAAAGTCTATACTCCAAGTTTCCTAATTCTCTCTAGATAAGTTTTTTATGGGGTTAGAGGAGCTAGTGGAGGTTGAGCTATAATCACAATAGGTGCTAGGGTTGGTGCTAAAGCAAGTGCTGTAGTGTGCCTTAATAAATTTACTATCTATTGCAGTAGCTCCGGAGATGCTTGTACCCTAAGTACTGGTTATGGCTGAGGTTGAGGTGGAGGTGGTGGCTGCTGTCGTGCAGCATCACTAGCTTTAAGGGTGGCTACACTCCCCTTTGGTCCATTTATTGTTATGGGAGCATAGCTTACCACCTCCTTATTTCTTTCTCAGGGTATTATCTCGCTCATCGTATTTAACTATATCAAAAAATGTTTATCAGCATCAGAGAGTGTAGCTTAACTCAAATTGATATCCTAAACTCATGCACTCAATGTAAACAATGCCTAGGACTGCCTAAACCTACTCTGATACCACTAAATGTAACACCCTCTACCCATTTCTACTTGAAACAGGCAAGGAGGGGCTTCTCATTGAACTTTTACTACTTTTGACCTTATTTGATTTTACATGCCTTTAAGTCCAATCTGAAGATTTACTCTCTTATTACTATCTACTTCAATTCATTAAAACTTCCTATTAGTCATTATTAGACAACTATGTAAAATCGGGCAGCATAACGGCTGCCCTATTACCTAACCCTATATAAACCTATGAAGAAAACACTCCTAAACATCATATTCAACCAACTCTAACATCTGAACCTTCTGGTCCTCTAAATCACAGTCATTTTCACATACGTAAATCATTTATCAGAACACAATATCAAGGACCCACCAGTACATAAGTATGCAAGAAGTAGATATTCATACATATAGAAAGAGATGCCCACACATTCAGTTAATTACATTCTATTATACATCTGTCCCAACAACTTTACCTACATACATGAGTGCATTACTATATATAATACTTAAAGGGAAAACAAAATACCAAAACTCTTTGTCAGCTACACCGAAGGAGATGTCTAATGCTGATCAACTCTCTATCTATAGCCTGGGCATCGGAACATTGACACGATGAGTATAAAACACAGTGGTGGAATAAATCAAATATATTATATCATTATCATTCAAGCATGCAATATTTTATGTTACATTCACACATCAAACTCCTAACAACTCTAAGTCCATTTATATAATGATTCCAGTTAATTTTATCTGTCATTCTAATTAGACATTAGTTGAACTATTTAAGTTTATTATGTTACAGGCCCATACTAGACAAACTATGCTTTAAGACACTAGACAGTGAGATATATACTATGCAGTGGCCCACTTTTAGGGCCTAAGACCCTACCAATGTACTTAGACCTGTTGTAGATAATAGGGAATAGCCTGTAGACTACCCCCATATCTGCATAACATAACAACTAATGCCTATTGTGGACACTTAAGGCATGTCCGTAGACCACCCCCAATATCCACAATAATAACCTGTAGTGTAGTGGTTCATCATAAAACCTAAGCGACTGCACCCGCTATAGCCAATTACCTAGCAGTGGGCCCTAGAGGGACCGACTACCTAGTAGCTGTTCTACCCCTAGTTGACTAGTCAACCCATCTAGTAGATGTCTAACGGATGGGCCATTAATCATTTTAGACATACCACCTTTAGATTTTATTTCTAATTTACCGTTCTAGACCTAACTTATACAAAGAATTACCATTTTGCCCTTGTCACAAATAGTACTA
>CANXYI011910917.1:0-10871 GCA_948208565.1 Hura crepitans | reverse complement strand
ATGTACATGCCATTAACTCAATTATGGTCTTAACCATTACAATTGATGCCAATTTAGCTAAGGCATATACAACATTTCATAGAAACCATTCATTATAGCTCACAGATCCAAGCACAAATACACATTCGATGGTGATTTCATTACTCAAATGTGCTTAATTCACATCCTACCATACTAAGTATACTCTAATTTCATCTTAAGCATTAAATTACTCATTCGAACCACCATAGGTAGTAAATTCTAGCAAGCTTTTTAGGCCAATTATACAAATACTAAAAACACACTTTCAATTCCACTAAACTCCTAACTTAATCAACATCACACTTGAAGGAATCAACCTAAAATTTGTACTTTTAGCCATCCAAATTGAATGCTTATAAACTAGGCACCCATACACATAAAGAAAAGGCTTTAGGTTCCCTTACATAACTCTTTGAAGATGTTAATCCCATCCCTAAACAAGTTACTAGCCTAATTTTAGCAAGTAATAGGGACTTTTTCCTATCTTTGTGAGCCTTTAAATGCCCTTCAATGGCCACCAATCTCTTATATACACCACCATACAGATGTTAGCTATAATTTAGCATAAAAAATCACCTAAAAAGCCAAAGAAATGAGGTAGATATGACTATGAACTCACCTTAGTGTCATGGTTTTGGACAATTCTAACCTAGGCCTATTGTTTGATTTTTTTTCTCTAAAACCATAGCTCCTTTTAGCCTAATTATTTCTTGTCGTGGTGCCTAACATACAGAGGAATTTTTAGCCACTAGAATAACCTCATTTGGCCACCGAAGAAGAAAGTTATAGCCAAAATACAGAGAAGGTGGCATCAAGAATTTAAGGCAGAAAGGGGAAATGAGCAAAAACGACTTTATGCATTTAACAAGTGGAAATCCACTTGTCATGGCTTCCTTGCAACATCGAAAGGTTACTCAACCACTTGGCATTATTGTAAGCCCCATTTTAACACTTGAAAATTGTCTCAAAAATTCTTAAACCATCCTAGTTTTTTGGCAAACTTTGAAAATTCATATAAATTCACTCGGATGTCCAAAAATTACACTATTTATTTTAAAATTCATATTTTAATCCTTTTTACTTGCTCGTAAATTTTGTGGCCAAATTCCACTGATAGAGCAATTTTCAAACTTCCTCAATTTTCATGCCAACCTTGAAAATTATGAGAATTTGCAAACCACCTCCAATTTCAAAAATTCTTTCACCATTGGACTCAGTGTGATTTTCTAGCTTCAAGGTCCATTATTTTTGAGTCCGTCCGAGCAAATCCCTAGTCAATATCAGGCCAAAAATTTTTTATTGCCCCTATGGGTAGCTTTCAGCTCGAAATCAATTGTTGGTTATGCTAAATTTTAAAATTTTTAAAGTTTCATGACCCGTGCCACTACCTTGATCCACGTGCAAGTGACTCGACAACCCGGGTGAACTCTTTGAACCCCTATGGCACTATTCTCGGAGCCTCATAATGTGGGCATTGCATAATATGCCTTTAATTATGCCTATGAAAATGCTGTAAAATATTTAAAAAAATTAACCTGTAATTGTTTGGTAGAGCTAAAGATGACCTGTAACTATCTAAGTAAAAAATTGATTGTCTGATAAAAATTTTAACTATCTATTTTTCAACTTGGAATAATATAAAAAGATGATTAGTAGAGAGATAAGCTTAAAATAAAGTCAGACAGCCTATTAGTTAAACACCCATTGGATGGGTTGACTGGTCAACTTAGGGATTAGTAGCTGGTAGACTATCTATTGTTAGACAAGGGTTGTCTAGCGGCTGAGGTTCATAATTGAGCCACTATACTAGTTTACATAATAGACAACTATATTGCTAGCACTTTTCACTGTATATCGGATTATGCTAATGCAACGACAAAGGTCCTTAAAGGGGTTACTGCACTAGTCTGTTGGGCATACTTGGATGAATAATTTGATATGATCATTTGCCATTGGGAGGTCTATAAACTGATCCTTATGCATAGTTACTCATTATTTTTGCCCTTTGAGAGGTTCCTGTGAACTGATTCCTATGGTTGTATCATACTAGTGTACCGGTCGAGGTCTAAAATGTTAACCACTACACACTTTTTAGTTGGTTTAATGTCTACTACTGTTATCTATCTCATTAAGCCTATAAAATGGAATTAAAGTAAAGTAAAATAGAAGTCTAGAATGATTGATGATAACTTATGATGATAAATTTAATAAATAAACTATAGTGGCATTTTGGTAATTTTAAAGTAAATATGGCATATCATTTAAATGGCATTAGTCTACTGGCATAACACCAACACATTGCATTTTAACCATTATTCTATAATTATTTAAGCATGTTAATGCATGTAGCATACTTTGAAAGGTTTCAATTCACCACTGAGTTTTATACTCAGCATACCCGTGTTGTGGTGTGCAGGTAGCAAAGTTAAGCAGGCTAGCCTCAGTAACCGTGTATTATAGCAATACAAGTGCCGAAGGGTAAATAGAGTTGATTTTTTTTAGTGGTGGCACTCATATAAATTTTATAGGTTTGGGTTTGCATTCTTAGAACTGTTATATCCATAAATAAAATATAAATGTGATGTATATAGACAAGCATTTTGTTTGTTTAGGTTACTTAAGGTTTTGGTAACTATAAGTCTGAGGCCTTATGTGTGTGTGATTTTGATATATGTTGATGTGAGCTAATGTTGATTGGGGGAACAAAAGGATCAAGATAGGGGTTGAATGGATTGTTTGGCTATAGAACTGCTTTTAACATGTGAAAAATTTTTGTATTTTCCCCAAGTACCCATTGTGCTACCCAATTTATCTTTGACTTGTCAAGTGTCTATAGATGGGTTTTTTTAAGTCTATCAGACCATATATGAACATGCTTAAGGATTAGACTAGAAATATAAGCAATACCTAATAGAGTTTTAGAATAGTTCATAAAGGTTAAGGAGTTTACCTATGGGGAAATTCTAGGATAGGTGACTTGGTGAGAAGTGCATCGCCTATTGAGTTTCTTAAAGAATTTGATAGGGGTGTCATAAAGTCTTCTAATCTGATGGCTTATACCTTCCTTCTTAATCTTATAGCTCATATAAACCAAACCAAAGTCCATTCCTTTTTTAGAAAAGTTCTTCAACTCATTTTGGATCTCAATTAGCTCTTTTAAAGATCCCATAAATCCTATTAAAACATAACCCATAAGCCTTAAAAAAAGAAAGCTAAAAAAACCTAAAAAACTGATTAAAATTGATACTTTCAACTTTGACCAATTTTTATAAAATGCTTCCTAATGTTCAAAACTTCAAATTCCAATGCCAATGGACTATTTGGAATATTTAAGTATTAGGTTGTATCAATCTTGAGTAAATTTGAGGAAAAAAATATTTTTACAACTCAGATTTGACTACTTCATTATTCACACAACACTATATAACATCTTTACTCTTGTTTTTAACAATTATAATAAATTCATTTCAATTGTAATTTTTACCCAAAATTATATTCTTATTAATATTTTAACTCATTTACTTTAGTGTTGCTCAAGTCTTCGAAACACTATTGACATCCTAGGAAATACTATTCATAACACGGGAATTTTCGGGTGCTATATTTCTTCCCCTCTTAAAAGAAATTTCATCATTAAAGTTACCTAGTTTAAATATATATGGATACTATTCTCTTATATGAGCTTCAGTCTTTTAGGTTACTCTTTCATATTATGATATCTATATAGTACCTTTAATAAATGCATTATTTTAATATACAGCTCTTTCACTTCTCGATCTAAGATCTTTACTGGCTCTTCTTCTTATGATAAATTTTGTAACATGTGAAGGATATAATATGTATCTCTACAGTAACAAAACATGAAAGACATCAAGAATCTATTACATTTTTAGAGGTAAAGGTTGTCTGTAGGCTACTAGTCCCACATGATTATTTATTTTGTATATGCTAATAAACCTCAGACTTAAGTTGTCCTTTTTGCCAAATCATAAAACCTTGCTTAAAGAAGGAACTTTGAGAAACACTTTGTCTCTTACATCATACTAAATAACTCAAAGAAACTTCTATCTACTTAATGCTTCCTTTAATGTATCTTTGATGATATTTACTTTTTCTTTAACATCCTTTATCATATCTGGTCCTATATGCTTGTACTCATTTAAATCATTCTACCATAAAAGAGTTTGCACATCTTTTTATATAAGGCTTTGTTAATAGCCATTCCCAGGCTCACTTGATGATGATTATTATACCCAAACTTTGTTTGAGAGAGGTGATAATCCTAACCTCCTTTGAACTCTATAGTATAGCCTCACAGTATGTCCTTAAGAACATATAAAACATGTTTTAACTTAAATATCATATATAAATTAGTATCCAAATCACTTAAGTATAAAAGTTATCCAATTCTAACTAACCATCTACTTACAAATGAGATGCTATATTGAAACTCTGTTAAGTGCCTAATGCATTATTAAGATTCTTCTAAAACAACAATATAAACATTAGGTCTCGATCGGATATGATAGAAAAAGGCACTCCATGCATTCTATCAATCTCATCAATGTACAATTATGAAACCTTTTCCAAAGAGAAATCTATCTTTACTAGTATGAGGTGTGTAGACTTGGTTAATCTTTCTATAACTACCTATACCAAATCACACTTGTATCTCATTAAAGGTAACCTAACTAAAAAATCCATGGTGACTCTATCCCATTTCCACTCTGGTATTGCTATAGGATGAAGCAATCTACATGGAACTTGATGCTTAACTTTAACTTGTTGACAAATAGGGTATCTAGTCATAAACTCTATCACATCTTTCTTTATACCATGCCACTAATCGAAAGACTTTAAATCGTAATACATCTTTATACTACCAAGATGAATGGCATAATAAGCATTATGTGCATCTTATATAATATTCTTCCTCAATTTTGCCATATTTGACTGACCTATCTAGTCATGATAATATAAGCAAGCATCACTCATAACCTCAAACTCAAAGGACTTCCCCTCTTAGATAGAACACATAACTTCCATAAGCTTGCTATCTTACTTTTATGCCTCATTACTTGTTGGAGTAAACTTGATCTCACTTGTAACTCAGCTAACAAAGCACCATTATCCATAAGCTTAAGCTTGACACACATAGGTCTCATTCTTGACATAAAATTTCAACTAAAAGCATCAGCTACCATATTTTCTTTCTTAGGATGACAGTCAATAAGGTACTAATAGTCATTCAAGTTCAACTATTTCTGCATAAGGAGATAATTTAAACTTTTATAGTCTATATACATATATCATGTCTCTCTATGGAGATAACACCTCTAAAGCATTAAGGTGAAAATAGTAGTATCTAGCTATAAATCATATGTTGAATAATTCTTCTTCTTTGGCTTTAACTATCTTAAAGCATAAGGAAACACTTTGCCTTTTTGCATCAGAACACAATTAAAACAATTTAAAGATACATAACCATATATGGTAAAAACCTTTCATGATATCAACTATGTAAGAATAGTAGCCCTTGTCAACATGGCTGTCGACTTGTTAAAACTATCTTAACACTTGTTATCTGAAATGAACTTAGAATTCCTTTCTCATAGAATGTCATAAGTGCTACAATTATCTAATGACCCTTGACAAATTGCATATAATATCTAGCTAAACCTAAGAAACTCCTTTTTATCTCAGTTGTGTTTTTGGGTTACTTCCACTTTATGATTACTTCTATCTTCCTTAGATTAACATGAATGCCATCTATTAAGCTATGTGTCCTAATAAGGACATCTCATTTAGTGAAAACTCACACTTGCTGAGTTTTGCATAAAGCTTTTTTTCCCTCAAAGTTTGTAAAAAAAAAACTCAAGTGTTTTTCATGCTCCTCTTTTTCCTTAGAATAAACCAAGATATCATTAATAAACGTAAGAGAAAACTAGTCTAGATACTACTAGAAATCCAATTCATAAGATCTATGAAAGCTGCTAGAGCATTCAAAAGCCCAAATAGCACTGCCAAAAACATGCAGTTCTAATATCTTGTCCTAAAAGCTATCTTTGGCATATCTGATTCCTTAACCCTCAATTAAAAGTACCTCAATCTTATATCAATGTTAATAAAAACACTTGCTCCTTTAAGCTAATAAAACAAATCATCGATTTGGGGTAATTAATACTTGTTCTTGATTGTCTCTTTGTTCGATTGTTTATTGTCTATGCATATCTCAAAGACCAATGCTTCTTCTTTAGAAATAGAACCTATGCCCTCATGGTGATACACTCAGCCTAATAAAATCATTATCTAATAGCTCTTGTAATTGTATTTTCAATTCCTTTATCTTTGTAGGAGCCAACCTATATGGAACTATAGATATTAGTCCCATGCCAGTTAAAACATCAATCTAAAATTCAAGCTCCCATTTCCAATTGCAAACTGGGTATCTCTTCTTGGAACACATTTATAAATCTGACTCTATTGGTATCTACCTAGCATTTTTCTCATCCATTCTTATGTCAATACATGGGTGAAGTAAGCCTAACACACCTTTCTTATTAACTTCTTTACTGTAACTACTGATAAGACATTTGGCTTAAAACCTATCCTTACCCATAATTATAACATTTGATCTATCCTTAGCCTTAAGAAAAATCCATTTCTCTCAACAATCTATAACTACATGATACTTGGACAATTCATCCATGCCCTACATAAAGTTAAACTCATCAAAAGGTAATTGAATGAGATTGACTGGAAACTCATGTCCTTGTACTGATAAGGGATATTATTTGTATACTTTATTTACTATGCCATGTTGGCTTACATGGTTGCGAACCATAGTCTCTCTATTAAGCATTTTTTATACTAAACCTTAATTTTTTTGCCTATGTAATGCATATACAAGAATGTACGAAACTCGAATCTATTAAAGCTAATGAGCTAAATTAAAGTAATGAAAGTACCTATAATAACTTTTATTTTATTAGCCTCTTCATTTGCTTGTATGGCATACTATCTTGTCGATGCTTTATGCTCTACTCTCTGATCTAGCTCTCTAGCTACCACCTAACTTATCATCTCTAACTCTTCATTTTCTTTTTTAACTTTGTGCAAAAGTAGGCAATGATCCTTGTATCTATGTAAAATCTCTAAGATTTTTAGATAATTTTTGATATAATTATTATTAAAGCAAAACCCTAACAAACACTAAGCATGGTCCTCTAACTTGTGCTTATGTGTCTTTTGCCTCAATGATCATTCTAAGCTATAAGCATACTCTATACTGTAGATGTTGGAGCACTAATATCTTGTATTAGCTATATAGACTTAGCTTGCGAACCCTAACATGACTTCTATGTTAGTTGTTGTCTTTAAGGATACTGTGGTTTGGTCTAATGACCCTTATATTTTATATTTCTTTTCTATGAAAATTATTGAATTGGTTTATCCTTGCCCATAGGATCTCTTCTTTTTGAAGTTCTCTTATGTCTCTTTTTGGATCTCCTCAGTTGTATGTGATATTGCTACTAAAGTAAAGAAGTCTTTGATCTTCATTATTGCTACATGCAGTTGGACATCATGGTTTAAACCATTTTCAAATGTTTTACAACTCTCAGCTTCAGTAGGAATCATCTTTTTAGCATATGTACTAATCTTGGAAAACTTATTTTTATATCTAATATAGTTCTATGCCTTTACTGCAGATTAATAAATTCCCATCTTTTTTTTTTCAAGGTATTTCTCTATGACATACTTTTTGCTAAACTCTTTTGGAGAGAATTATAAGGTCACATTTTCAACTAACATATGTTTTGTCAAACTATTCCATAATTTGAAGGCTTCCTCTAGTAGCAAAGATGTTACACAAATCTAGTTTTCCTCATGGGTAAATATGAGATATTGTAGAATCTTGATCATTCTCTCAAGGAAATACTCTAACATGGTAGAATCATCTAACAAATTGGCCATAAAATCAACTGGCCCCATTTGTTTAACTCTCTTTATATATGTCTTTTGAAGACCCTATAGAGCTAGTGGTATTGGTGGAGAAAGTTGAGCAGCAATAGCTTTTAGCTTGTCTCAGTAGCTCTACCATCTACTGTAGAAGGGCTAGCTTTACTTGTTCTACTTAAGCTATGTGCCTAATATCACTAGGAGTCACAATCTCAACCCTAACAGCCTCTTATCCAATTGAAGTCTAAGCATGGCTCTTGACTTCCTGATCACTTAGTGGTGTAGCTCTACTCATCTATAATCTATAAGACAAAGAACATATTAAAAGCCTTAATATTGTATAATTATATGATCCATAGCCTTATACCTAAGGCATTTTTATTCAACCCTTATGTGCTATGAAGCACCTAAACTAGAGCTATAATAACACCAAATGTGACACCCTTTACTCGATTTAGTCCCCAAACCCAATAAGGAGTGACATACAAACTTATATCTAAACATATATAAAATAATTATAATTTAAAATCTTATTTTGAAACTCAATTTAAAACTTTATAAAACTGTTAAAAATGTAGATTATCAAAAACCATTTGAGAGGAAACCTTCCTTATGTTAAAAATATAGCAACATGATGGTTGTTTGAGGACACTATCCCAAATAGTAGCCTACATTAAAATACACTTCTATATCAATCGCACATCATACCTCAACTTTATTATCCTTTTGATCACTCTAAAATCCATAATCTCAAGATCCATCATTCATACACAAGGAATTGATAACCTATAATATAAAACACTCATACATTCTTTAAATATTTTTACAAGTATGTTTATAGGAGTAACAAAACCATTTACAAAACATGTTTTGGCTTAGGCCCTTTTTTACAACATATAAGTGCCTATACAATAATTACATCGCATAATATATATGAAGATGAACAAAATACCAAAAGGATTCTTCTCTTGATCTGCTTATTGTACTGAGGCTTTAGCTTTAATATGTTGTTTGACCGATGTAATACAAACAAGGATGCATTAAGTAATATTCTTAGTTGTGTAATTAATAAAATATGCATACATCCACATACACTTATTCAATTGTGATTATAAGACATCATGAGCAAGAATACACATAACATTGGAACATAATAGACATAAACAATAGCGAGGTATCCATAATTATAAATATCATAGTATTACATGTGTTTGCATCATGATCACAATCCAACACACTCATGACCATATTATTTTTTATTTTAAAATTTCTCTAGTTATTACATATTTTTATCTTACTTTGCTATTACATAAAAGACACGAAGCCATGCATGCATGTGTCATAGCCATAAAGATTTTTTAGTGGCTACACCTACTTAGTCTATACAGCAGACCTTTTAGACCCTATAGCTATTGTACCAGACTTAGGATAGTACAATGGCCCTTCTAAGCCTTATGACTACTATATTAATTATGTGGTTATACAATGAGTTATTAGACACTACGATGGCTATATAAACCTAGGGTCAATGAGGTACCCTACTAGCTACTACATCCTTAGTTTATTGGCCAATTTATCTAATCTAAGTCATTTAATTGTATGGGCCTCTTACCATATTTATTAAAGTTTCTCCTTCTTAAAATGGGTTAAGTGAATTTTCATCATTGATTTGGTTAACATATGACATTATGTGAAAAATTTTAATGTTTTTTTACCAAATTATCCCATTTATATTTTCATATATACATTATAAGGACATGAGTCCTCTTAACAAGCATATTCATTCTTTTACATATAACAACCATCATCACAAACATATGACATTATATAACACATTTGTTATCTCTTTTATACATAATCATATTATTTTAAACATCACCCATTTCTTATTACTTTAAGCCATTCTTCATCATTATATGCCATATCATAACATAGGTACTTTATTGATATCATAAGGCATCCTTAACTCTTTATCAATAGGATAATTGACCAAATCATGAAAATTATAATTATCAATTTCTTGTACCCATATCAATTTAGCTCAATATATAATACTTAGTAATATGCATGAGTCACTATAATATCAACCTTTCATTTAACAAGACACTTAATATACCACTTTTACATGCCATTTACATCATTAAGCCAACCTCTCATTTATAATACTCACATAATTTACATTAGTTATAACATTAATATATTATACATAAATCATCATTTTAAGCTCAATATAACTTTTACAAATCAAGATAGGTTTCAATCACATTAGCATATCATTTAGAAGACAATCATCTTAACATAGTTTAATACATGTTATACACATATAAAGTCATCAAGGCATGATGAATATGCCATTTGACCACTTCAATATATCACCACTAATAAACCCTTTTTGTTAACTAACATTCATAATATATCATTTAAAGACTTATACATCTTATTACATATTGAACACAAAAATAATGTCCTCAAGCTATGTTTAAAAAACCATTTAGCCTACGATTGATTCCCCCAAGCATTATCATTTAATTCATGTATAACATATAATTAAATATGTTTTCAACTTTATAATATAACTATAAGTAATACATGACCATTATCACTTACAATAACATCTATGAATATACACATATGCACCTTAAATCTAGGGATTTAACACACAATATATATTATATGGATTACACTTACTACAAAGCTTAATCTACATCATAAAAGCTTTTTTAAGCTTTTCCCTTTCCTTTTTGCTTGCTTAAATCACCTTTCTCTACATAACACAGACCAAAAACATAATAAAAAATCATACAAGCTTTAAAATTAAAAATTAACTCAATATATCTCTTTTTAGGCACATAAAAAGCATTAAAAAAATATAAGAACCCATAAAACTCACT
>CANXYI011910881.1:0-11938 GCA_948208565.1 Hura crepitans | reverse complement strand
TAGATTTCGTAAGTGAATAGTAACCCTAGTTGCCATTGGAGTTTGGGCTTGAAATTTTAATGGCCTTTAATTGGCACTATCAAGGATTTTTGGCACTGAAATCACAATTTTTTAGAGATCTAAAAAAATTATTTTGAATTTTTGAAGTTTAAAAGAAAATAAGATTAAAACGGACTATTAGATTGACACGTGGCATGATCCGAGCCATCCACCCTCTAAATATAAAAGCCTTTTGCACATGTGGGGGTGGCACATGTGCAAAAGAACTTATCTTTCCCCTTTCATTCAGAAGGCTGATGCTATTTCCATACACCTTTCACCATTTTTTCTTTTATTTCTCTCTATTTAGACACCTAAACCCATCAATTTTTATATGGTTCTTTACCTGCATAATCCCCTGAAGCCTCTCTAAGTGATCGAATTGAGAAAGGGAGGCTAGAAAGTGAACTTTACGAAGGGGTAAATAGTGCCATTTTTTAGCGTAAGTGTTTTTATCCCACTTTTTATTTTTATTTTAGGTAGTATTAAGTGTTCTAAGAATAACCATAGTGATAGATTTTGATTTTGAATCATATAAAATTTTTTGAATTTTTTTAAGCACTATATTTATATGTTTTAGGTTAAGGAAAGAAAGTCATGGGGGAAGGCCATTAGAAAGAGTAAAGTGGTGAATAAAGGTATTCTCACATTCTAGGTGTGTGAATTTAATGTAATTAATATGTGCCATGATGTGTGTGCATGTATGTGTGCATGTGCAAATGTATGGAAATGTTAGATATTTTGTGCATGTGTGCATGTTTAATGTAAATTAGTTATATGATAATGTTAGCATGATGGAATAAAACCTATGTGCATGATTTGTATGGATGAAATACATGTGCATATGTGTAATCTTAAAGTAGTTGAATGGTGTGTATAGTGACCATGTAAAGTGCATGTGTGCATGGCATATGTGGGATGTGTAAGTAAGCTAGAAATTAAACACAGAACATACTTAAGGTATAAAATTGAGGAAAAGATATAATGTATGGTAAATGTGTGTTGTGAAGACTAAAGTGTGGTAGTGTGTGCTAAGGGTATAATGTGTGTAAAAGTGATCATTGTTGGCATAAGAATATGGCATTATATAGGTGATTGTCCATACATGTACTAGAGGTGAGAATGTACGTAAATGTGATAATAATGATAACTTAGAGATAAAGAAATGGTGATAATGTTTTTGCCAAGATCTTGATGTATTAGAAAGAGTGGTTTGATAGTGATAACATGTTAATGGAAATTAAGGAAGTGACCAAATAATTTGCATTTGGCTCATAAAATAACCCGTGAATAGGGAAAAGGTGACTATGTGCAAGTGTTTAAGTAACTATGAACATTATGATTAACTTGCGAATAAAGATTTATGGTCTATGAATATGTCAATAAATTAATACTATTAATTGGCCCATATTACTTAAACACCCGCTAGATGGGTTAGCCAGTCAACTAGGGAATTAGTAGCTACTAGGGCTTTAGTGCTTTTAGGCCATTGTCTGCTTGATTGAGATGGTAGGTGTAGCCATTGAGGTTTGGTTAGTGATCCTTATACACTCAAGTAATGAGAGGTCTACATGGGCTAATCCCTACTATCTATATTACCTGTGGATATTGGTAGGTCCCATAGGGCTGATCCTTGCTATCTATATGAGATGAGATGTTGCTTGGGATATTAGGATGTTCTATAGAGCTGATCCTTGCTATCTCTATAAGTGTTAGGAAGTCCATTAGGGCTAATCCCTACCATCTACCTCCCTAATATTGGGAGGTTCCACAGGGCTGATCCCTACATTCAACTGGATGTAGATAGGTGTAGCTAATGAGGTCTAAAATATTAGCCACTGCATAATCTGGATCCTACTATCCAGTGTCTATAAGTTTAGTCTTTCCAATATAGGCCTAAAATATAATGATGGAAATAACTACAATAATAATGATGATTGAAATGAATGGTGACATATTTGACCTAATTGTATGTAATGAAAGTAACCTGGCAAATCTATTTAATGTGTGAGAGACAAAGATTATGAATTAATAAAAAAGGCTAAAACATAATAGGATTGTATGTAACTGGTTTTGCATGTGTACGTGACCAGCCTGATCCATGATTGTTTGTGTGACATACATTTATTATATTAAATTTACTACTGGGTTTATACCCAGCGTATCGATGTCCCAATGCGTAGATTGTAGATAGATAGTAGCTATTCAGCCTTAACATATATAGTGTAGCAAACTAGCCATCTTAAGGTATGCTTTTGTTTGATTGTATATGTGTAGATCTAGGGTACTCATGTATAGAGGGTATAAGGCTTAAGGCAATATCATGTTTTGTCATACTTTTAGCACATATATAACGGTCTATAAATTATAAAATTACGAACTGCTAAATGACTGTCTATATATATACATGCTTGTATGATTACTTGTTGAGTGATATGGGTTTGAGACCCTGTGTTATCTATCATTGTTGTGATTAACTGAGTTATTGGAGGATAAGATAGGTCTAGGAAGGGTGAAGCGGATTATGAGTGATTATAAAAGTGTGATTTTATAGGTTTGTAATTTTTAAATTTTCACCCAGGCAGGTATAATGCTACCTAAATTTTTGGTAAATTGAAATTATATCTAATTAAATGGTTTTTGTAGCCCTTGATAAATGCCATAAGAGTAACATAATATTAGGATATGGAAATAATAAGAGCATAAACTCAGGATAGACAATACCATAAATGTTAAAGACACTTGGGTTAGAAATAAGGTGGGTGACCTACAAGAAGTAGCATCTCTAGTCAGGTTCTTTCGAGAGTTAGATAGGGGGTGTTACAAGAATTTCAGCTATTTATACTCCTAGCATAAGTTGCTTAAATTAACTACTTAAATCCCATCCAATAGTCCACATGACCTCATATCTAAATCACATTTAATCTTTTCTAATATTATTTTTTCTAAAATTTGACCATAATTTTGAGTATAAATATTAATTTTAATTATTTTAAAATATTATTCTCTTTTTAATCCAAATATTTTTATTATTTTCATTTTCATCCATAAATTAAATATTTTATTATTTTATTTTATTTTCACGATTTCATGGGGTGTTATAGTGTGTCCCTAAAGATCATGGCCATAAGGCCTTATTTAACTTGTAGCTTGTTTAAAGGTCATGGTGTGAGATGTTATTTTTCTAGAAATGGGTTCCTCTTATTCAAAAGGGTCTCGGTCGAATGCTTAAGAGGTCATAGCCATGAAACCCTTGGACCTAATGAATCTAAGACAATTTTTCAACATTTTCAGTAGCAAAATCACCTAATTTTCAACCCAACTAATACCCAAAACTCATCAAATTTGTACACACATGAATTGTATATTTATTTACCAAAAATCATAAGCCAATAGAATCAAAACACATTAAAATCACATCAATTAAACAAAAAATGCCCAAAATATAGCATAGAACACCAAGGCTAGTAATTCATGCATAAATTCAAAGGGGAAATTCAAGTTAGTTTTTATACATACTATTCCTAGTGATTAGACACAAATAGAAAGCAAAATCAATCATTTAACACCATTTTTCCTTTCACTTTCTTCCTTGCCTTCTCTTCCCTCTCTTCTCAATTCAAAGGAAAAATCCATAACAACATGCTAAAAGATAAAAAATGATGTATAAGAAATAGAAATTGCAAAGGGAATTGCATAAATGGAAGTTTGATTACACTACCTTGTTACTTTTATGTGGGTTTTTATGTCAATTGCTTATCTATAACTATCAAAAAAAAGAAGATGTAATACTTGAAAATCCTAAAGTTGTGAATAGTGACACCCAGGGATCATGAGTAGTGACTTATATGACATGGTCAGGGTTTTCTTATTGATCAATAATACATGTTGTCAATAGGTTATGGGTGTATTTTGGTGCAAATATAAGGATGTTCTAATGTCTAATGAGTGATAACAAGTTACATTGTGATTATATAACATGAATATTGACTAGTGACTCTAAATATAAGATTGGAGTTTTTACTCTTATTGATTTAAAGTTTATGCGGTAAATAGGCTATGCATACAATTTGGTAAAGAAATCATAATGTTCAAATGGTAAATGAATGATAACAAGTGCATACATGAATAGTATATCTTGAGGGTGAATAGTGCTTCATAGGATTCATCTTGTGATAATGCTATTGTGACACTCCTTACCCAATCTAATTACTGAGCATAAATAAGGAGCAACACATAAAGCATCATTCAAACTTAATTAACCTTTTCTCATTATTAAAAACTTAAGTAAATTAAAACCTTTTTTTTTATTTCATTTGACTGCTTAAATAACCTTGAAAATTCAATTTAAATAAAATTTTTCTTTTACATTTTTAAAAACATTTTATGAATCCTCATGTTGAAAATTTGATAGCATAATAGTTGTAGCAGGACATTATCCCAAAATGAATAGTAACTTGCATAAGTAAAAACACTTCTATACTCAATAAAACTCAAATCACAACTTAGGCAATCCTCTTATCACTCAAAATCATCCAACATCTGAAAATACATTTCATGCAATAAGAAGAGATATCATACAATCAAGTTACAAAACCACTTACAAACCCTAATTAATCCTAATCCCTTATAAGATACATATGAGTGTCTTTATACAATTATATCACATAACTATATGTATAGAACAATAAAATACCACAAGTGCTCTTCGTTTGGTCTACCGTAGCTATCGAGGCTTTGACTCTAATCTAGTTCTTTTAACCTATGCATCACAAAAACACATGATGCGCTAAGTAATAACTCAATGGTGTAATCCAAGTAACATGTTGATACATATTCAAACACTCATTCATAATTCAACATAAAAAAAGTACATAAACACATACATCATAAACATATACATTTCTCAAATAAACATCTTTGATATCAAAATTGTGTATATAAGTGTTTGATCCATTAAAACATACCGTATGTCTAATCATGTAACAATGTAATGCATAAAACCAAGGATGTATAGATTATTGAAATTCATAAATTAAATTCTAATTACTTTTACTATAGCATTATCTATATCTAAGAAAAATAAAATCACATGGTTAATAGGAATGCATGGCCAATATGACCATTATGAATCTGAAGGCTCATTTACCAATATGGGTCTGAAGCCTAAACTTAACATAGGTCCATCAACTAAACATATCATAGGTTCATAGATCAAAATAAAATATGACCCAAAGGCTATCTACCAATGTGAGTCCAAAGACTAAACATAACATGGACTTAAAGGTCAAAATATAGTATAGGCCCATTGGCCAAAGGAAAAAGTACCAAAGTATCCTAGTCACTGCTAAAACCTCTAGTTGACTAGACAACCTATCAAACTGGATAGTTTTACTTGTACGAGCTATTAACCAATTTCAATTAGTTTAACTATCTTACTTTAGCTTAAAATAGCTTACAAAGTCTATATTATTCAATATTTTTATAATTTTTGTTTCTTTAATCTATTATGCTACCATATAACATGACAATGGCACATCAACCACGAACAACTCATACATAGCATCATAACATACTAGAATAGCATGTTTCATAATTTAACTCTACATAAATCCTTATTATAAAGTTATCACTTAAAATTGAATTTCTAATAAATAATATGAGTAAAATAATCATTTCATCATATCATCATGTAATAAATCACCATAGCTTACCTCACATAGGTTTTGGCTAAATTGACTCAAAGAAAGCCCATGTAAGTTTAGCATATAATTAAGAACATCATCATATGCCTTAATCATATTCAACATTTTTAGATACAAGTATTAACATGTATATAGGCTAGAATCCTTTAAAAACTCATGCTTGCTTATTCAGCCACATGTCTCATCAAACTTAAAATGACCATGTTTATTTCTTTAACACAACACCTAAATCCATATGCATACATTGCACATTTTATACACCATTAAAACTAATATCATACAATTAAGCACATAATATCCATAAGCATACTAAAATGCACGTGTACCATTCGAGCATATTAACATTTACAGCATCAAAAATGAAATTGACAACATTTAATGTATCATAACATGCTCACATAATTATATAAAATAAGTCATAAGCATTAATTAGCATTCCTATTAATTACACATAGTCACATACACACATACACAGAATTTTACTTAGGGCATGCACATATCAACCATTTTACTTTAATTAAACTTACTTTAAAGTCAAAATATAGCAATGAGACTCATCTACGCCTTCTCTTTGTCATTGCTCCATCCCTTTGGCACTTTGCTCTACAAACACAAATGGGCTTATTATGAAAAAAATTAGTATAAAATCATATGAGCATTAAAATGATAATCTAACTACTTGAACATACTCTTAGGCACCTATAAAACTTAGGAAAATATTAAACTTTCAAAAACTTATCTATCAAATTAAGTTACTATTCCCTGAGACTTAAAACCACAAAAATCCTTCAATTTTTCTTGAATCTTCCACTATAACTTATGTTCAGAGGTCATTAAGGTTCAATCTAGGGCTTGAATGGTGAGTATAGGGCTTTAGTTAAGGGAAGAAAAAGAAAAATGGAGGAAGAAGTTAAAGAGAAGCCATTAACATCTAATGGGAGGAGAAAAGATGAAGTTAGTGGTACTATTCAAAAGTTGGCTACCATTTAAAACACTTTGACTTATATTTATGTAGAAAAGATTAATTCAACATCTCTTCTTTTCTCCTTTTAATCCATTTCTCCTCTTTTTCTTCCTTCTATTAACCTCTAAAGATCACTTAAACCAAATCCCATAAGCCTATAAAAATATGAGCTCAAAAACTAGGAAAAATCGATTAAAACATAACTTTTTATCTTTACCCAATTTAGTAAAAACACATCCTGATATCCAAAAATTCCAATTCTAGTGCCAATGGACTATTTAAAATATTTGAGTATTAGGTTGTATTAATCCCAAAATTTTCCAAGCGAAAATTTAATGTTTTATGATTCAGCTAAATCTAGGTCACTATTCATATGACATTGCCATAAAACTTAATTATCATTTTTTACCATTTAAATGATTTTGTTTCAACTTTAAATTTCACCCAAAATTATGTTATGACTAATATTTCCATTTAGTAAAATTAGTGTGACTATGACCTAGGTCTTGTAACACCCTTATCATATCCCTAAAGACTCTCGATAACAGGTGTGTACTTCCAATCTGTACTTAATCATGTTACATCCTTCATATATCAACATCACATGGGCCTCAGGCCCCACATTCAGTTCAATGAAAAATTAAGTCAACTGATCACATGTTTTTATTCATTTATGTAAAGGCTATTTACACAAATTTATAATTTAAATAGATTATAGATCCACAATAGCTCTTACGTAGGCTGGACATATAACCTACAGCTATTACATAAGTGCCATTACACAGAGTAAATCAATTGAAAATTATTTCCCTTGCAAATTCTACTGCTACACTGCACCCGTCTCGAAGTTGTCCTACTGTTCCTATCTACCTGCACACTAAAACATTAGTATGCTAAGTATAAATCTCAGTGGTGAATTTAATTAATTAAAAGTATGTCTCACCTGTTACATACAAGTAGTTTAATATGTCCATCATATAGATTCATACATATAAAAGTCAAATGAAAATAGAACTTCCTTTGCTTATAATTATACACTATTTTAATCCTTTACCAAATTAACTAGATTTAGGCATGCAGCACTAATTTAATCAAGTGGTTCATATAGCTAGTTAACCCCCTTATATTAAAGTTAATGGAGACACAACTGCTACTAACATTTTCCCAAACCTTATATACTTTTCAAATACTATATTTCCCAGACAATCACAGGTATGTCTGTGTATTAATTCCAATTAATTATTTCCTTGGCTCACTCAAATTTCCTCTAATTATATTGTAGACATCATATTCATTCAACAAGTTAATCATTAAGAAAGGAATAATGTTTAAGTTTAGACTTAGGCCCCATTAGGTAAACCACACTTTAAGACACTGGATCTAGAGGGAATAACTAGTGCAATGGTCCCCATGTTAGACATATGCTATTGCACTGACCTAAGTGCCATAATAGAGATCAGTCGTAGCCTCTCTAAACATAATAAGAATAGATGATTGGCATAATGGAGATCAGCTATAGCCTCCCTAACCATAATAAAGTAACAGTGTGGCATAATAGAGATTAGCTATGGCCTCCCCAACCATAATAAAAGTAACTGTATGGCATAATTGAGATTAGCCCATGGGCCTTCCCAACCACAAATATCTATCAAGAACTGGGTGACATAATAGAGATCAGTTCATAGACCTCTCTAGCCACTAATGAATATCTAAAATACCTGGGTGACATAATGGATATCAGTCCATAGACCCTTTTAGCCACTAATGACTAGCAACTGCTAAACCCTAAGTTGACTGGTCAATAAATCCAGTGGGTATCTACTAATGGCAATTTAACTACATTTCAAGTCCATTCCTTTACTCATCATCTTTTCATAATATGTAAAAGTGATTGACAGTCAGATACAAATTTTTTTTAACAGTTGAAAATTTACCTAAGCAGTTACAGATCATATCTAGGTCCTACCAGACAATTTTAAGTCTATTTTTATAAGCTTAACTTAAATTCAATTTATAACTATGTTCAGGGCTATTTATTTAATATTACCACTTCTTATGTTATCGACTTTATTAGTAATATTTGTTTAAGTTTGGAATAGTCCTTTCCTTAGGATAGTCATAAGTCACGTCTCGGGTACTTATTACTAACATAGCCATTACTATCTTTTACAAGTTCATAAGCTTATAGCCATCCCATTTTAGGCATCTATTATGCCTTAGGCCATGTTAACAATTAGCCCTCATAGGCTCAAACATCTCAATTTAGTATTGTTATTGGCCCGAAGCTAAACTTATTTATATTTTTGACTAGTCAAAATAGTTTCATCAGGTCTTTAGCTTTCTAGTTGAGTTTCCTTGCTAATCTAGATTTTTCATAAGATTATGTGATCCTCAAACGCCTATAAATTTAGCTATATTTACCTCGATTTATTTAGTTGACAGATGAAAGTTGACTTGAACAATTATAGGTCATATTTAGGTCTCAAAATAAACAAATTTTCAAGTTCTTTCTTCAAGCTTTTATTCATTCCTTAAAACATTATCCTTACATTCATCTCATGCTATTTTAAACATCTTTATTAGCTAAATTTTATCAAGCAATTTAAGCCAAAGCATTTTTATTTTTCTATACTTCATTAAATATGTACCTTACATAAGGTTTATTAATTTTACACATGTATCTTATCAAAATTTCATACTTAAAATATAATGTCATTATACTTCCATGCTTAAGCCACTTAGATTTCAATAACCCTAAATTAGATTTCAACTTTATTTAGCATAAATCTTCCCTATTATCATTTAACCATTTTTAGACCATATATATAACACACGCATACACATTTATTTTTGGCATAAGTCATGCTTAATATCTCATACTTATAATACTATATCATTTCTACTTCTACACATGAGGCACCTAGTTAATTTGAAGGGAACATAACCACCTTCATTTTAGTTACATTGTCCTCACACCTTAAAATGTATTCATCATGTATATCAAATTTATTTTGCTTAACCCTACTTTTGGCCACCTTATATTTATTATTTAAAAAATATACTTCCCATATCCCAAACCCATGTGTTGTACAATTAATAAACTCATACATGACTATGATTCATTAATTAAACTATACATTGTGACCCATTATTCTCCCTCATGTTTAGGCCACCAAGCATTTCACACACCCCACAGTCGTTGTTTAAAGTTATCCATCATTTACACATGACATTATTTGCATGCCACTTCACTTCTAAATATAATTCAACTTACTACCTTAGCAACATATAATTATTTCCATCTTAACCGTGTTGTTCTCATGCATTGATATTAATTGATTCACTTATTTCATTTTTAAATTCCACACACACCCCTTTTTCAACTTTATGTGTTTAATCATTTATAAAACATATTTCTCTACATCACTAACCTCATAAGCCATATTTTATTAGTCTACATATATATCCATGGGATGATTATAAGTTTTCACTAGATCCCATTCATACCCATAATTCCACCCCATGCATCACATTCCTATCCATGAAACACACACATCACATTTTTTCTTTGTAAACATTTTCCTTTAACACAACCTAGGCCACACCAGCTCCTTACACCACACTCTTACTCATAAGCCAACAACTAGATTCATGCATACACATATATATTGCACACACATGGACTTCATGAGTAATATAAAAATTGAAATTCCTCAAGAAAAGGAAAAAAAACTACTTGCAGCAAAATAGCTTTATCACACACATCACATTAGCTCTCAAATATCAACTAATACTCTTCTATTTATTCCACCCCAATCTAAGAACTAAAATTTCATGTCCTTTATCATAGGAACAATAAAAATCAATCTCAACCTATCCCCAAGTTACAGTCAATTTACTGTACAATAATACATACATACACATAGCTTAGCCATAACTAAACACAATCAGCATTAATTATCACTTAAAAGTCTACCCATAATCACACTACATCTATTTATTTTTCACCAACAATTCTATACAAATCAATAAGATAAAAGGACAATGGAGAGGCATATTTATAATTTCATTAAATTCACTAACCTTTGGTAGTTTTTATACTCCTCCTCTCCCTTTCACTCTTCCTTCTTGCTAGAATTCAAAACCTTTAACTTCTTTTCAGCCTCTATCCTTTCATGTATGACATCCTATATGCCCTATACAAGATTACCCTTGCAACATCTGAAGTTCCTCCCTCTCCCAAATTTAAATTCTAGAATTAAAAGTGGTAAGAGCTATCCAACCACCTAAATCCAAGAAAGGAAGACAAAGAGAGATGTGCTTACCCTTTAAGAAATTCTCCCTTGTTAACTTTTTCTTGCATTCCTTTACTCTTTGTGAATCCCTCCACCATCAATCTTAAGCTCTCTAATTAGGTGGCTATCTTTAAGTGATAATTAGATGAAGATATAGAGGAAAATACTAGAATAGGGTTGCAAAAAGAGGGACGTGACCAGTAAACTGAAAATGGTGGAGGAGGTGAGGAAAGAGAAGGAAAGGGGTAATTTAAAATGGTTATTTAGTGAAAAAAGGTTGCCAAATGGCTGCCACAGAGCTTGGCCACATGGTTCAGTGGCTAAGTGGGATTAAAGGACCCTCGGTTCGCATCACGGGTTCTCGAGCACCTTGAAATTTGAATTCCCGAATATAAGGGTTGCTAATTTTAGGGATTTTTTAAAAATCACACGATTATCAAAAAAAAGGCACCATTTTTCCTAAAATCATCATTTGACCCCAATTATATCTCTGCAAAATTTCACATCAAAATTGCATCAGGAAGTATAAAAATTGAAAATTAAGCATTTCATGGCAACTCGATTCGCAGCAAAACTTCGGGATTTTTTCTACCTCCTCTCGGACCTCCAAAAATTGTTTTGTTTATTTCTAAAATCCTTAAATACATCCAATTAGAGGCTTGTAAATTTTCACAGCCTAATTCCTTTGGGAACTAGGCTAGCAAAATTTAGGGGAAATCACAGTTCTATTGAAAACCTAAAAAATCCCAAATAACATTGAAAAATTGCACCGTTTGTTTTAAAATTCCTTATTAAATCCCAATTTCATGCTCATAAATTTTTATGGCTCAATTTTTTCGATAAGATAGTTTTTCAAGTGCCTAGATTTGCATGTCAATCTCAAAAGCTATGAGGATTTGCAAATGACCTTTAATTCCAAAAATTTCTTCACCAAT
>CANXYI011910590.1:0-12681 GCA_948208565.1 Hura crepitans | reverse complement strand
TATCATTGGAAGATGAATTAAGAAAAAGAAATGAGCAAATGGGCTTATGGCCCACTTTCAAATAAAAAGTCCAGAAAATTAAGGTTTTTAGAAAATCAAGGTTTTTAGATTTGGGCCTTATTGAGTCCAAATTTTAATTATATTTCCATCTAATTTTTATATGGTCTTTTACAAGGTTTCAAAAGCCTTAAATTAGAGTAATTATTAATCCAAATGAGGCCTAGAAGTGCTACATAGGATTAATGAAAGTGGGGCCAAAGCAGATTGCATATAAGCCTATAAAAGGCTTATGTGCATAAGACAGAAAAGGGCCCAATCGATAGGTCCATTCTAATCTAACTTAAGGCAGATTTTAAGTGTTAAAATTTGACCTAAATAGGGTTTATTTATTATATAAATAATCCTTATTGTAGCAACCACCAAGTGTCCATTTTCTATAGCAGAAATTGTTGCATAAAATAATTGAAACTGCATTATTTCTTCTTTTTCTTTTATCAGCTTGAAAATCCTACTAGCACTTGGATTTTCAAGTTTCTCTCTTTTAAGAACTTCTTGTGTGGATTACCTTAGAGGTGTCCCCAATTGAGGATCACTATGGTTTATGACAACCCGATAAGAAGAGCAAAAGAAAAGGAAAGTTGCACGTTCGAATCATGTAGAGAATTTATGGTAAATTCTTATTTTGTGATTTTATCATATATAAAAATTTTATTTTTTCAATTTTTAGATGTTCCAACCTTTGTTAGGGTTTCATGGATGTCTTATTTCCACTGTGCATGAGTCCACAAAAACCAACAAATGGCATACTACCTGGCAAGAACTCTGTGCTCAGCTTTAGACTCTAATCTATCTCTCTGAGCACCCTCTGCTCTCTGTCTCTTTGATCTCCCTTTTAGCCTCTAGTGGAAACATGTGCAGATCCCTATTTGGCATCAGCTCTCTTTAAATAATCTCTATAGAAATAATCCAATGACCTACATGAAAAGCACACTCCTAACTTTAGCTTCCAACACTCTCCTTTGTGTCTCTTGTGGTAAGTTTGACATTAAGGTATCTGGCCACTCTTGGCTGTGGAAACTAGTGCACTGATAGTCTAAGTTTGATGTCTAGCCTAACCTTTATTACCTTACACTTTCTTCTATGACTGGCCCTACTTTTATGTTTATTATGTGTGGATGCCCTACTTTTGGGCTTATATTGATAACTAAAGATAGGCTCAAGCAATAAGGCAAGGAACCTAGAACCTTGGTCTGTATAGACTAACTTGGTCTGAGTTCATCCAAACTTGATGCTATGAGGTCCACACCAATTAACCAAGACCTAGTTTAGAATAGTAGGCTTATGGCCCATGGTCTGCTTAGATAAACCAAAGCCCATATCTATATAGACTATAATAGACTCAGCCCAAAACTAGGTCTAAGGCCCATGAACCACTAAGGTAGACCCAAAGTCTACACGGACCTACTAATGAAAAGCTTCTAAAAGTGTCATCTTCCTATTTAGACTCTAACTCCTAATCCTATTAGAACTCTACCTCTTCTAGATGAGAGCACTATCTACTAAACCTATAAATACCCCCTCTCAAGTGAGAATTAGGGGAGGAAAATTAGAGAATCCAAACCCACTGTTTCGAGAGTCTAGATGTTGACTTCAAAGTAGAAAGCAATCTAATAGCCCTTAGCCCACACTAAAAAAAAAATCTTTCTTTCTAAAACTAAACCTTTGCATTATTACTTAAAGCTCATTCATAAGGTAAGATCTTATGCTTATCTTATTCATCATTATCATTCATCTATGTGGATTTTTTTCTATAAATTGATAATTTATGGGGATTGATCGATATATGAGGTGATTCTATATAATCCCCACATCAATTTTAGGGGTGCTTATTATGTAAAACTATTTTAATCATATGTAATTACCTAATAAAATGATGTAATCATTCTGTACTTGACACTTTAATCGCATGAACTTATCTTAATACATGATAAGGTCCATACGGACTTAATATTTAAGTGTGTACATGATCTAACATCTGTGCAAACTATTGTTCAATAATAGTCTTTTCTTTACTTTGTATATTACATTTTAATGTATTCTATTTACCATGTTGACATGCCCTTAAGCTGTTATCACATTGTATGACTTATCTTGTTCATTAATATGCATATTTTTTATATTGTGGAATTGATGTCTAGTCTGAACTGACTCCTTTTCATAACGAGCATAGTCCGTATGGATATGTATTATATATGCATATGCGTTCTGCCTTTAAGTCCACACAGATTCCCTTTCATAAGGAGTTGTAGTCTATATGGACACATGTTTTGAATTCCAATTCTTATGAATATCAATATTTATCTTTATGTTTTGCTTTGCATGATTAGTCTACCATTCTCTCATTTATAATCATTATTTGGGCATGCATCATGATCATTCATATTTACATCACACATGTTGTTATTATTTTGTTTAGTGTTGTTATCTAGTCTTTATAGATGATTATTTATGTTACTAATTGTCTTCTATGTGTTGTGTAAGAGTGACCATTTTGTTGGATATGAGGTCTAGATGGACATAATTATTATGACATCATAATCTGCTAAGACATTGACTACAAGCCTTAATGCATTTATACGAACTTGACGATGCAAAGACAGGACCGAATAGCTTATTCTTTATTTGTTTCTTTGGCTTTGTACATTTTATTTCCTTTGATTATTTTGGGTTGTAATAGATAGATTAATAACTCATTTTACATGCCAAAATGCCTAACCTCACATCAATGATTTTCTACCTAATTAATTAGTGTTTTCTTAATAAAATGATTTTGAGTTTTCCTTAATAAAAGTCACATAAAAATGTATTTTAATAAGGCTAATCTCCTAGAGATAGGAGTTGGGCAATTACTGCTAATTCCTATGGAATAATGGGTAGTTGTCAAGTTAAAACACAACTAATGAAAAAACCTAATTTCTGAATGTCCAATATACACTAATGCTCATTGTATATTCTGAATACGATAATTTATTCTCTCTAAGTGAAAAGATGACATGAATGCTTTAATTAGAATGCTTGCTTGCATGATACTGGATTGATATATGTTTGAATACAAAGGAATATATATTATTGGGGCATATATAATTCTAAACCCTTTTTGGGCAAAAGATCAGTGGTTCTAGTGTAGAGCTAGGTGGTAACTCTAAACACCAACTGCCTTATCCTCGATAAAACATACATAAAATCTACAGTGGCAACTCCACTTAGGATTGAGAATTGAATCCAAAAGTGCCCAAATAATATACCTTCTAATATTCTAATTTTTATTAATTCCATGAATTTCATCCTATATAAACTATATCCCTTTTTACCTTGGATGGTGTTACGAACCATGAACCCATTTTTCATTCAAAAATGGGAGATTGCTAGTATATCCATCACTCATAAGCCTTGTTCCTTCAGGTATATGAAATGGTGAACTAAATGGTCACTATTATCCTTGATTAAAAAGACCCATTATAGAGGGACCCCCACTTGTGGGAACCATTAAGCCTTTACATACCAAACCATAAGCCCATATAGTTAAGCATAGCAACTTTCCCTTGGTTGTATGACCCTAAAAAGTTTATGATTGCATTATGATTGCTATATGGCCTATTACATTTAACTTTATTTGAAGTGGGGCCAACCCTATTGTGCCTTTTATCTAGAATAGGCCTAGCCTAATTTCACCTCAAATAAGACTTAAATTTTATTAGCCTTTATGTTTGTATGCACTTTAAATATGAGAGGTCAATGGGCTTAATTAGACCTATAATCGAACTTATGCATCCCCCGATGATGCTTAGGTAAACCTACCAAGGAAGAATTGCTAAAACCACATGTGTTAGAGTAATAAGGTTGGAAGGCTTATTGCTTTTGTTTATCCTTGTACATCCTAACTTGTATCTTTTTTATACATAACATTATATCTGCTTCATGACATTTGCTATGTATCTTTTTTGTTTTTATGTACCATATGTATCTCATAAACTTTTATAATTTCTTCTTAGTACTCATGAATTGTAAACAGACTTTGTGTAAACAAGTACACTTCACACTAGCACATGACAATGCATCAAAGGTTGCCATCTTGTAAAAATTCATACATCTTGTGAGCTCACTCATGCATTAACTATCCATACCATGCATCCATACATATATGTGCATCATATTTATTCCTAAAACATCATTCATATATAAAACATGAAGCATGCATATTATACACCAATAAAAATCATACACAACATTAGGCATCTTTACAAATCATGCATAAAATGGGCATTGTAGAAGTCACATACTCACATTAGAGTTATATGCCCTTATTCATGCATTAATTAGACATATGTTACACAAGCACAACACTACCCCATAATTTCACTTTTTCATGAATACTACTTAGGCTTACTCATGCATCGTTAGTCCATACAAGTGTCTATGTAACACTTTAGGTAGTATATATTATAAACATACTTCATATAGGTTTAGGTACATCTCATACTAGCATATGTCATTATCTAAACTCACCGATATATTAGCTATCTATATAGGTATACATAACATAGACATCATTCATAATGTCTAAGGAATAGGCACCTCGCATATATTTCTTATATTCTCATAGCTTCATGCATACATATAATGTATACCTTCACATGTATCCTCATAGAACCATGCATACATCTTCATAAGCATCATATGCCTAGAACTAAATACATCTAGAATCATGCATGCACCCTTACATGTATCTTTATCACATATACTTACAATCATATATATCTTTATACATTTTTTATACATATACCTTTATCCCGTATAAGTACACTAACATTTGTTTCATATAGTATAAGTTCTCTTAAACATGCCTGGTGTTTTAAGTCTAGTCCCTAATCATCATAAACATGCATCATTCATCATGAAATCATCCATGTATATTTATGTCATGACCATCATAACCCACGACCTTGCCTAGTGCAGGTACAACATGCATTCATCTTTAGAAACCTTACCCATCCATGCACAATGAACATACACATCCAAAATACTTAAGCCACATATTGTAATCCATGCACTTTATAGAAATAGTTCGTATTAACCTCATGAACTTACATTTAGTCACACCCTATATTAGATATAATTATTCATTGTCACCCTGCATAGATGTGTTATATAAGCCCTAGTTCATGTATTAACCAAACACATGTACGCCATGCTATTTTCATAAGTTATACATACATAAGCATACACCTTGCATGACGAACCATATTATATACATGTATATATACAACACTATCCCATAACTTTATTTTTTTCATGCATATTATTTAGGCTTGATCATGCATCATTTATCCATACATGCATTACCATCCACCCTGTATCACCTTAATAGGAATAACATGCAAACATACCCATATATTCACATTTAGCATACTAAACCTAGGTATTACCATGTATCATTCATCATTTAAACTTCAGTCACCTAGTATCACCTCACCTAAAGTAGGTATCACATTTATTCATTTAGATCTCACTCATACCCATGTGTGTTTTTCATGCATATCAATAGTTACCCTTGCATCATAATCATAATACTTGAACTATGTATCATATCATATTAATTATGTATCACACTAACTATGGGATTATCCTTCACTCAGGCTCTTTTAAGCAAATAACCATTGCCTTCCCCTTCTCTAAAGATGACATTGGATGGTAAGAACTTACAGAGCATTAGAGCAATCATCAAAGAAGTCGTGGCTTTAGAAATGGAGAATGTTCGAGCCATGATTCGAGAAGAGTTCACCAAGTTAACGACCACTGAGGGGGTAAATAGTAACGAAGGACCTAAGCTTAGTTACCCACCATGCAAATTTGCCAAGTTTGAAAGGCCCTTGTCATCAATACTCATGGAATTTAGGAATAAAAACCTCCTTCATCCATTGACATTGGAACCACCAACTAGGCCCTTTTCAGCTAAACATAGGCGTGACTTATATTATACCTATCATCAAAGATAGGTTATCTCACTGATGAGTGTAAAAACCTTTGCCATGCTATCTAAAACCTCATTAATTATGGTACTAAACCTATTCTTGAGAATCGCTTCTCACAAAAGTGTCTAGCCATTCCTCAATACTTTAAAGAACAAGGTTCTCTAGCTTAAGATTTTGGTCAGCCTCTTTAAAGAACTAATTAGCCTACCAAGGATTTAGGAGGTTCCAATGATAGTTAGGATACTAGTGTTTTCTCTTGGCTTCTTTTGTTATGAACAATTGTTATAGTTTAATAAAACATTATTTGGGTTTTTCATAAGCATCTTTATTCACCTCATTCATTGCATAACATGGTACTCTTGAAAGTGAGTTGAAAGATTTTAAAAATATTCAAAAAGAAAAAATAAATAGAAAAAAAGAAAGAAGGAAATAAAAATGATTAGTTTAATCCATAAGTATTGCAAATAATTCATGATTGCTCACTATTGCTGCACACAATTTTTAACCTGAAAACTTGATCTTTCCTTGTAAGGCATAAGAAATATCTCTAAATGTGAGATGAGAGATTAAAAAATAATAAACTAGAGGCAAATAAACCTAAATGAATGCTTTTCTCTAATCTTAAGAGAGGTACAAGTTTAGCAAGCTCTAAATGATCAAAGCACCAAATTTATATTTCCAAATAAGAGTTATGTCTAATCAATTCCTTTAAAATCTAAGAACCATTCTAAACGACAAACATTTTTTTGGTTTTTACTCATATAAAAATCTAAAGGTTAGAAGACTCAAAATGACAAAACTCTAAAGCCTACAAAAATAGAAAGATTTATCTTAAGCCTTGTAAAGTTCTTCTCATATTCTGCTATAGATCTCTGCATCTACTTCAAGTCTATAAACTCTTAGCTCTTCTAGTCTAGGTTATATTCGATTATATACTTTTTGTTAAACTCTTTGAGGAAAAACTTCCAATTTATGTCTTTTTCTACCTTATGTTTGATGATTATTTCCCACCACTTGAAACCTTATCAACCAAAAAAGAAGTGGCACAACTCACATACTCCTCCTGAGTACACTTTACTATTGCATAATCCTCATAGTTTTATCTAGCCAATATCATGCTCAGTGAGATCTATCAAACTCCTCACCTTTAAAGTCCTTAACCCTATTCTTAAGCATCTCAAGATAAGTCTTTTAAAGAGCTTGAGGTTTTGACTGTATTGGTGGAGATAGAGCAGGATGAACTATAGCAATAGTAGTAGCTGTAGCAACAGTTGCTTGCCTTACCAATTCCATCATCTATTTTAGCCAAGCAAGCTGTACTTATGGTCTCTAAGCTGTATGCCCAACATCACTAGAAGAAATCATGTCAGCCCTAACAGCCCCTTGCCCTACTATAGTCAGAGCATGGCTCTCAATTTCTTCTTCACCTTATGGTGTAGATCGACTCATCCTCAAATCTATAGGAAAAAGAAATATATTATAAGCCTCATATGTATAATTATGTGATGTATACTTTTTAAATCCTATGGCATTCTTTTGTAGCCCATATATACTGAGAAATGCCTAAACCAGAGCTTTGACACCAATAAATGTGACACCTCTTACCTGATCCAATCACTAGACCCAAATAAGGCACATCACACAAATCAATATATGATCTACTTTTATGAAAAACTATTATAAATTAAAATATTATTATTTGATATTAAAACATATTTTGTGTGCACAAGTTGTAAAAATATGGATTTTTAAAAACTGTTTTCCAAGGTATGCTATTGAGATCCTTATACCAAAAATTTGACAACATAACAGCTGTACTGAGCACTATCCCATATAGTAACATGCATAAAACAACACTTCTAACATCTCCTGATATAGTTCAACATCATCTGGGTCCATTTCACCCTCCAATATGACTCAACATACTCCAAACTCAATATTCATCATACATGCATAAGAAAGAGATATCATATGAGTCATGCATCACTATACAAACTTATGTAAACAAAATGTCATATAATATTAAGAAGTTTCAAAAATATTTACAACACAGATTAAACCCAATCCTTTAAATTACATAAGAGTGCCTATAATTAGATTACATCATTAATTATACAAATACAAAGAAAAATACCAAAAGAATTTCTCATGAACTCTTGTTGATATTAAGGCTTTGACTCTAATATGATTTCTTTAACCTATGTATCGCAAAATAAAATGATGCGTTAAGTGAGAGCTTAGTCGTGTATTTAATTTAGCATATGTATGCTCACATGCATATCAGGAAAAAGCTCCAATCACATATAATTTATGTCATAATATGATAATGAATAACATAGTATAATCTTACATAGGCATTGCAATAATAAATCATAACACCTAAAGAGGATTTCTCATATATGATTACAATTACATAGTGAGCATAAATCATCTTTCATGCATACATATTATCCATAATGTCTCCATTATGCCAATTCTTCAGCATATATGCAAAATTTATTTAACATCACATCATTCTTATCTTTATGTTAAAATAGTCATTTTATACCTATACCTAAAAGATAATAGACCAAAACTAGATAATGGGACAAATGGTGCCCAAAGGCTAAATGTAATTACTCGAAGGCTAAATGTAATTACCTGAAGGCCAAATATTACCCAAAGGCAAATAAGGTACCCGAGGGTACCTTAGCAACTGCTATATCTCCCTAATTGACTAGTCAACCTATCCAATCTAGGTTGTCTAATTGTATGAGGCATTTATCCATTCTTAATTTAACTTTTACCTTCTTAAATAGCTTATAATTCATCTTGCCTTATTTCCAATTATCATCATAGAATTAAACATACATCCTAATATCCATGAGTATAAAAGCATCACTGATGTTTCCATATGTTATTAAAATCTCATATAACCCACAATTGTTAAACTAACACAATTATAAGCTCAATACATAGCATGAACCATGCAAGCCATATACTAGCCATAACACCATATATGCATATCTTGTACCATTATGCTCACCTTATGAACTCATACATAATATACAAATGTTAGAACACCATTTACTTATCTTGATAGACATTCAACTATAACCTTTTTCTCACATAGGCACTAATATGGGATATATTCTAAGCATATAGATATCAAATGTTCATTTGATAAAAGATTAATAAAAGAACTTGCCTCATAACAACATGTATTATACATGTAAACTATAACAATTTTATACATATATAAACATTAAAAAGACACAGAACCCTTAGGGAGGTTTTGGCCCTAACATCCTTCCTAAGTACATCTTATAAGAAACAATATTGCATCATAAACCTTAATGCCATTAATCATGTCAAAGTTATAATTAGCCAATTTAAGACTTAATTAAACAAAATTCACACCAAAACATTTTACTCTTTATCATGCCATACATATAAGTCATATAAGTGCATTAATATGAAACTATGATACAAGACATATCATCATTATCATTATCATTTACATTTACATTTCATTTTAACTCTATGTAACTATACTTAATCATCTAAAAGTATATAATCACTCATTTGGCCATCATATACCATATACATACAAAAGCCTTTCATGTGATCACATAACCACATTTAAGCTTATTTATCACCATATAACATATTATGTAACCACATATCATTACATAACAACCTAAACATCATGCATGAGCTTTTCAGCTAACACTCCTCACATCACATACTCATCTCATACATATTCAAGCAACATTTAAAAGGCATTCAACTAAACCATAAAATGATTTTAACTATAACAATAGCATACTTTCATTATCACATTAGCTACCATATACTTAAGCATCATTCATTCCCTTATAAGCCAAAAACAAATACATCCACCACCTTAAGACATTCAGCCTCCCTTAGAAAAAGCCTTAAACATCCCAAAATATCATCACAACACAATTATACACATCTCTCATCATTGAACATGCTAGCAATTTTACACAATTCCACCAATTTCATTAATTAGCATTTATTACATATTAACACATACACACTTTATATGGTAACATACTAATGCAATGCATAAATTAAATTGAATACACTTACTTATAGGTCAAAATGAACCTTAAAGGTTGCTAAAATCTTTTCCTTCCCCTTAGCTCTAATATATCCCTCTTTCTCTACATACATAACTATAGTAGAAACTTAAAAAAATCATATAAATTCTAATACACCTCTAAAATCAATTTTAACCTTATATATATGTTCTTGGGCACCTAAGGATCATAGGATAAAACCCAAAGAAAACCCACTAGATCAAATTTAGGTTACTATTCACCCATACCTTTCTTCTTCAACAACTCCTAATCAAAACCATAAACTCATTTAATCCATGATTATTTACGGCTTATAAGTGTTATTTTAGTGGTTGATTGAGAGGAAGAATGGTTACAAATGGTGGAGCTCTCCTTGGAGGTGGCATCAACTTAACAGGAAAGAAGGAGGAGGAGATAGTGTGTTAACTACCCATTATTCAATTATTTACCATTTTAAAGGTCTTATGTTGACCTTTAACTTGGTGAATATGTTCAATGGATAAGATTTCTCTATCTCTAATCCAAAGGCCACCAATTTTTGACCTATTTCCATTCCTCTCTTTTAATAATTTTAGCTGCCAAATAACCCTTATTTCATCACTCCAAATGTCCTATAAAGATATGTCTTCAAGACCCGTCAACACCAAGAAACCCGTGTTTAAAAATTGAGAAAATTTGAAATTAAAATCATACCTTAATCCATACCCAATTTTAGTAAAAATACTTTTCAATATTTAAAAATTCTAATTCCAATGCCAATGTAATTTTTGGAATATTTAAGTATCAAGTTGTATCGATCCTAAAATTTTTGAGCAAAAATTGAATATTTTATGGTTCAACTAAAACTAGGTCATTATTCACATGACACTACCGTAAAATCTTAACGGCCATTTTTAGCCATATAAATGACTTTGTTTTCCCTCAAAATTTTATCCAAAATTGTATTCTAATTAATACTTATATTCAGTAGGATTAGTGTGACCCAAGTCTCAAAAAATACTATTCACATCCTGAGAAGTACTATTCATAACATCGAGATTTTTAGGCATTACATTTTAGCAGCAAGGATCCTAGGAAAAATATAAAACCCAAAGAAAAACCACTTGATCAAATTTAGATTACTATTCACCCATATCTTTCTTCTTTAAAAACTCGCAATCAAAGCTATCTCTTAAGCTTTTCCTTTTATAAACACACTTAATCCATGATTATTTAAGGCTTAAAAGTGTTATTTTAGTGGTTGATTAAGGGGAAGAAGGGTTAAAAATGGTGGAGGTCTCCTTGGAGGTGGCATTGACTTAACAAAAAAGAAGGAGAAGGAGATAGTGTGTTGGTTGCTCACTATTCAATTGTTGACCATTTTAAAGGTCTTATATTGACCTTTGACTTGGTCAATATGTTCAATGGACAAGATTTCTCCATCTCTAAACTAAAGATAACTAATTTTTACCCTATTTCCATTCCTCTCTTTTAATAATTTCAGCCTACAAATAACCCTCATTTCATCACTCCAAATGTCCCATAAAGACATGCCTTCAAGATCGTCAACACCTAGAAATCATGCTCAAAAATTTGAAATTAAAATCACACTTTAATCCTATAATGCCCATGTTTTGAGGCTTTGTGAATAGTGCCATAGGGTCTGAGAAGTGCACCCGGGATGCCGAGTCACTTGCACGTGGATCGAGGTTTCAAGGGGCCATAAGTTGATGAAAAGAGTAAAATTTCAAATTTTAGCAGAACCAACAATTCATTTCGGACTAAAAAGCTACCCCTTGGTGTAATAAAAAAATTTTAGGCCGAAATTGACCTGGGATGTGGTCGGATGGACCCAAAAATAGTGGACCCTGAAGCTCAAAAATTATACTGAGTCCAATGGTAAAAGAATTTTTGAAATTGGAGGTCGTTTGCAAATTTTTGTATTTTTTAGGTTAGCACGCAAATCGAGGTAGTATAAAAACTACCCTATCGATGGAATTTTGTCATAAAAATTTATGAGTAGGTAGAGGAAATTAAAATATGAATTTTAAAATAAATGGCATAATTTTTTGGGGTTCGAGTGAATTTTGGCAAAATTTTGAAGTTTACCAAAAAATTGAGTTGTGTTGGGTGGCCTGGGTGCTATGGGACCCACCCCTAATTTTTCCAGGTGGCCTAATACCCTTGCCAAGTGGCAAGAGTGAATGCCAAGTGGATAATTCCACTTAACCAAGAGGAAGAGAACTCCTCCCTTACTGTAGTGGGCAGTGACGCCCCAACAGCTTAGAGGGCGAGTTTCTCCTTCCTAGAAGCATTTTTAGGAGTTTTTGGATTCTAAAAATTCTCTTGGGATGGTAGTGAACTTCCAGAAGTGGAATGAAGGAAAAAAGAGTTCTCATGAAGTTAAAAATCCCTAAAAGTCCTATGGTTAGAATCAGTCCAGCGAAGGAGATAGGTGAGCTTACATGGCTTTTCTTTGAGTTTTCTTGATTTTTCTGAGCTGGAATTGGTTCTTTTGGGGTACCTAACATCTGGGGGGATGTATGTACTTTGTGTTTGAGGTGAATTTAGACAAAGAGGGACTT
>CANXYI011910486.1:0-12591 GCA_948208565.1 Hura crepitans | reverse complement strand
TTAATTGATAAAATGCATTACATACATAAAATCATGATCTTTATAACATTTCAGTCACTATATCATAATAATACATTTAGATATCATACATGCCAAACATCCCATAAACATTATATAACAATCATTTATAGGCTATATTGTACAACATATGTCATATCATTATTGTAATAGCATGTAAGCTACCATATCGTAATCATATATTGTAAAGAATATAAACATACATGTTTTTCATGTCATAATTGCCCTTTTGCACTCAAACTCATTTCCACATCATAACTATCCATATTAATGATTTGAGTTATATTAACATAAAATCACTATTTATAGCCACACGAATGATAATAAACACATTCAAACACCTTAAGACTGATTTTGAGTTTTTCAATCTCATTATGTCCGTATGTTACATATTACTATCATTGAACATATAATTCTCAATTATGCATTTTTGAGTCATTTTAATTGTTTAACTTATGCCCATATTAATGAGACAACTAGCAAAGAAAAGATAATAGAATTACTTATGCCCAAAGGCTCTCATACCCATTGGTTCATATACTTAGGCCCTGAGGCTCTCACATCTATAGATGTGTAACACATAGGCTTGAAGGGTCTCATACCCTTTAGGTACATAATCCTAGGCCCGAAGGCACTGACATCCTTAGATGCATATACTTAGGCCTAAAGGCTCTCACATTTATATATACATAAAAAAACTTTGGCTCGAAGGCTCTTATGCTCATCGACACTTAAATCAATGACTCGCAAGCCTCATAATCGAAAGTATGCTAATAGCTACTATGAATCCTAGTTGATCAACCAACCTATCTAAACTAGGTTGTCTAACTATATAGGCATCATTAAACATGTCATTATGTATCATTTTGACCAATTTCACTATTTATACCATTAAATTATTTAAATGCATCATTAGCCTCATTATACCTTTGCAAGGCCTACATATGTACACTAGGCCAACTTAGGCCTATTAATGTCCATTACACCTATAGGACTTAGTTCCTTAGTATAATGGCATCGAAACACAGCAACATATCATTACACCTGACAAAACCCAAATATCAATTCAAACAATCGTTTCATGGTACTTTCAATTATTTATTTTCAAATGGTCATAAAATGCCTTGTCATGCATTTAAAACACATATATCATCTTTATTATATGTCTAAAATCCATTTTGAGCATATTACCACATCACATTTATGTACATATAATATTTCCAATCGATAAGAATATGCACACACATGGTAGCACACTTATCGGTTCAAGTAGGCATAATGTCACACACTTAAGCACTACGTAATTACTTGATATTTTATCACACTGTACATATACTCACCACATAATATTTACATTGTAATCACATAAAATGCATAACCACACTTTCGGGCATGACATCACCCTCTTTACGACATATACAATTCCAAACCACATAATGCACTATAAGAAACAATTCAACATACTTGGGCATATAATTGCTAGAACACCTTAAACAAATCACATATCACATTTTTACTACACAATTCATCAAAATTTCCTAATCATAACATTTCTTGCATTTTTAGACCTTTAATCACATTAATTACTATTATAGTCATAATGCACATAACATATTTAATGTAAATTTTACACAATTAAAGGTAATTACACATACCCAACAAGGTCGTACGAGACACTCAAAGTTGGCCTAGGCCTTCTCCTTGCCTAAAAAGGCTCGAGTAGTGGTTTCACCTATGAATATAAAAGGGTTCAAAAAAAATCAATATAAAATAATATAAATATCAAAAAAAATATTTTGAGCCTATGTATATGCTCTACAACACCCAAGGAACCCATGAAAAATAAAATTAGCAAAAAAGAAAAACTTGAGGGTTAGGAGGTTACTATTCACCTCTAGAATCTTCTTAGTTTTTCTCCTAAAATACTCCACCATTTTCAAAGATTTTAGTGTTCACGGACTCATCTCGAGACTCTGTTTGATTTAGGTATAGGCTTGCAGAGTGGGTCATCTTGAAGGGGAAGAAATCAAAGGAGAATATGAGGGAGAGGGGCTCACAATTTTATAAAGGGAGGGGGGGTGGATAGTGTGTTTTTGGTTTAAATAAGTGGAAATTAAATTTCCCTTATTTATACTTTTCCATAAAATAATTTTTCCTTCTTTCAAAAAATTATTATAACTAATAGAAATATCAGTTTTTCCCTATTTCTATCCCTAAAATTCCATTATATCAATCCTTAATTCCTCCTAAAATCTCGAGCCTAAATTATGATAGTAACCTAAAAAATTAATACATTTTATGTCCCAAAAATTAGGTAAAAATAGTTCCAAAACTCAAAAACTCTTATTCTAAAGCCATTAGACTATTTAGAATATTTGAATATTAGGTTGTAATATTTTTGGATTATTTTGAGCAACTTTTTATTTATTTTACGGTTCAGCTTTGCCTGTGATACTATTCATAAGACATTACCCTAAAATCTTAATTAGTATTTTTAACCATCCAAACAATTTCGGATTGGCTTCAAAGTTTGCCTAAAATTCTCTTGTAATTTATACTCCCTATCAGTATGCTTAGTACGACTCAGGGTTTAGGAAGCACTATTCATCTTAGGAAGTACTATTCATGTGACTTAGGATTTTTGGGTCATTACAATTGCTATATCATATCTATATAAGATTTATGCATAACTAGTAAAGGCAACTGAATTTAAACTAGATTTAAGTTGGCTAAGCAATTTTGCTCATTTATGGTTTTTTCATCACGCTAATATATGTTTGAGTTTCGGTACAAAAGGTTAGAATCAGAGGTTGCATCAGAAAGACAAATCAAAGGGAGACAATAGTGTTTTTAAGTCCTCAATTTTTATATCTCTCTATAAATGTTGTTTTATAGATGATATCTTCTGCTTATGTATAATGTTATTGCATGAAAACATGTAAGAAATGATGTTCTAATCTAAACTCATATGTCTAAATAATAATACATGATTGTGCATGTGTGTATCCATGACTAGGGATTGTGGTGGCTATTGTTATTTAGCTTGTTACATGTATAAATCTAGATTATGAATGGTTGGTGATATAGTGATTTTACATTTTTGAAGTTGAGTTTGGAATTCTATGATGAACATGGACTATTAGAATTATTTCTTTCAAGTTTCAAAATTTTTGGGTAATGTCCTAGATCGCTATTATTCGACAAGATCTTTGGCACAATAACCCATTAATGATAATGTTTGAAAAGAAATAATAAGTATTATTTTAGTGTGTAAACCTAAAAACTTTTGAAAGTATTTTAATCAATTTTGGAAAATTCTTTCCTTGAAAAGACTTCATAAAGCAATTTGAAAAATTTTCTAGCATGTTTTTTCCTTTTCTCTATTTTCATATTGATCTTTCATGTCTCTATGTACTTTAACACTCCTTATTGGGTTTCTTTATGCAATTAGATAAGGGTGTTATGTATAGTGTTATCATAGCATAGGTCTAAAGCAGTTTTAGTAATAGGCATTGATCTTAAGAAAGTTATAAGAAATGTATCGAGGATTAGAAAGTTTATAATGTAGCTCCACCCTTTTACTTATTATAAATAAGATTATGTATCAAAGATTATAAAGAACCTTAAAAATTAGTTACAAATAAGGAAAGTTTGATAACATCACAAACGATTACTAGATGGATGTTCAGACATAAGTAAAAGTTATGTGAATCACCTCAATCTAGTTAGGTGTTATATAATAATATATAGCGAAATTTTATATATAATCAGGAGCTCAATTTTTGATTCAAGAAAGATATAAAATTTATGGTAAGGGAGTGACAAAATATGAAATTATAAAGGATTCTGATACCTTCTACAAGCCTATCAACTCTTTAATATTTTGGCAATTCTACATGACATATTTTGCATGAGTCCACTTTACGCATTATAGATGTGTAACCATTGACATCAACAAAATACATATGTATAACATGCCATCATCATTGACATCATCATCATTACCATTACGTATGCATAACTCACCATTTTATTTATATATATACACTTACCCAATTTTGAAATAGGTTATGTGACAAGACATACATATGTCAATGTATTAAGATGGTAAGAATAGACTGATATGGAGAAGCTAAAAATGAGATGTTTATATATGGATAATGGTCTGATGGGATATTAATAGACACTGACAATATGTGTTTGGATTTCAAGTTTTAAAGGATTTTACTCATAGAAGGAAGACTTGTTAAGACTATTTAAAGTCAAGAATTTGCTCATATAGTTCAAGTAAAGACTCAATAGGTAAGGCATTAGATGCTTATAATAGAAAGAATAATAATAATGCTTAAAGAATTAGAATTGTTATTGAATTTAGTTTTAAATAACTACTTTTTATATATGTACATGATTTTATGTATAACTAGTAAAGGTGACTGATAATTAGTCATGTAACCTAGTTTTATATTTGCTTAGCATAGGGTTTTTTCTTTCTCCCTGGCTTATGTTCAAGTTTTAATATAGAACGGTAGAATAGGAGGGTATATCAAAAAGTCCAATTAATGTGAAGTAATAAAATTTTAGAGTCCTTAATTTTTAGTTCTATTTATAAATGTTTTATTATAGATGATATCTTTTTGATATATATAATGTTATCACATGAAAACTTATAATAAATGATATTCTATATCTAAACTCATATAATTCAAACAATAGCAAAATATGGTGCGTGTGTGTATCTATGATGAGGGATTATGTTGGCTATTATTATTAACTTGTTATATGTATAGATCTATATAATGAATGGTTTGAGATATAGTGATTTTACATTATTTAAGTTGGCTTTGGAATTTAGTGATTAATGTGAACTATTGGAATTAATTTCTATCAATTTTGAAAATTTTTAGGTAGTGTCTTGGATAGCCATTATGCTGTTAGATTTTTTGTATGATAACCCATTGATAATAATGCGTTAAAATAAATAATATATCTTTTTTTTTTGCACAAACCTCAAGACTTCTGAGATGATTTTAATCAATTTTGTAAAATGCTTTCCTTGAAAGGACTTTAGAAAGTAATTTGAAAAAAAAAATCTAGCTCATTTTTCAATTTTTTTTTTCTATTTTCATATTGTTCTATCATGTCTATCAATGTGTTATAACACTCCTTATTATGTTTCCTTATGGAACTAGATCAAGGTGTTAAAGGAAGGCTATATTATAAAGTCATAATTATTATATGATTCTGAACCTTTTTTAGGCAAAAGGTCAACATATCTTGGTGTACAGTCATATGGTGACTTTATTAAAATCGCCTCATCTCTCTGTATTGGAAACTCTGTGGGGACTAAGAATGAAAACTAAAAATGCTTAAATAATATACCTTTTTAATATTCTAACTTATATCAGTCCCATGCATTTCATACTTTATAAATTATGTCCTTTTTACCTTGTATGGTGTTGTAAAACATGAACCAAATTTTCACTCAAATTTGGGAGATTGCTAGCATATCTATCATTCACAAGCCATATACCATTAGGTATATTAAAAGGAAAACTAACCGATTACTACTAACCTTGATAGGAAGACCTGATAAAAGGGACTGTTACTTATGAGAGCCAGAAGCCTCTTAAACTAATGCATGAAGCCCATATAGTTAAGCTTAGCAACTTCCCTTTAGTTGTGTGACCCTAAGTGTATCAAACTGTGTTGTGAATATGTTTTGGGATTAACATTTTTAACCTCATTTAAAGTGAGGTCATATCTATTATGCATTTTATTTTTAATGGGCCCAGCCTAATTTCGAATTAAATAAGACTTAAATGCTATGTGCGATTGCCATTGTATCCATTTTCAACATGAGCAGTGAATAGGCTTGGTTTAGCCTAAACTCGAACCTATGAATCCCCTAATAATGCTTAGTTAAACCACCTAAGAATGAAATGCTTGACCCTGTGTGAGGGAATAATAAGGTTGGAATGCTTATTTGTTTGTACATGAGACTATTCATAATTGTACATATCACATTACGCACCATATTATATATATGTCCACACTTCATGACTAACACCTTATTTTATCAGCCATGATAGGTCCCTCATTTACTACATAGCAAAAAAGAGTTGGTAAAAGCCTTATTAGATCTAATAACATAATTGTAAATTTACCTAGAAGAGCAACCATGTTTAAAGAAGAGTGACAAAAACTATGGTTATTGAGATGCTCCAAGAAATGGAGAGAAGAATGCTAGCTATCCTCTCTAGTCTGCAATCCCAAAAAGATAGGGTTTAGTTTTCTAATACGATAACCATGAAAAAATGGTCCAAGAAATAGATGATCAATGGTAGGGTAAAGCATAACTTTAGGTGATGAGAGTTACAATAGTGTCTCACCTCTTAAGACTCTTAAGGAGGATCTTTCTAAAAAGCTAATAGAGTAGTTGAAAGTAATAGTCGATTGATTACATAGGTCAAAGACTTAAACCTCGAAGACAATATTCTAAACCCTAATCATTCCATTCCACACAAATTTAAGTTGCCATATTTTAGCAAGTTCAATGGCATAATAGACCTAAGAACCCACTTAAAGTAATATGTTGTAGCCATGCACTTGACCAAAATTAAAGAAGATCATATTATTAGAATGTTTAGTATGTCACTCACTAGATAGGCATTAAACTAGCACCACAACATTGAAAAGAGAGTCAAAGACAACTAGATGTAATTACTTTAATAAGAAATATTCTAATAATACAATTGTAGAAGTCACTTTAAAAAATCTCAAATTGGTTCAACAAAAGTCCAATAAGTCATTCTTTGTTTAGTTAGATAGGTAGACATCCAATGTTCAAAAAATGAGAAATAAGCTTGACAATATCGACTAAATTAAAATATTCATCTATAATACACATAGTTACATGAATAATGGGTGTACTACAAAAGGCATCACTACTTAGGAACATTTGAATGACATAGTTTGATTTGGAAATGACCTCTCAAATTAAAAGGTTCAAATGTTTTGGCAATTCTAGCTACACTAGTAATAGTGGTGGTTCAATTAAAACCATCAACATTAATGTTGTTCAAAGGAAACATTTCTTAAATTTGGGTAGATTTCTTTCATGGAGCCTGAAGAAGTGAGTGACTCCAATCCCTTCAACCACAACCTTATAATGCTCTCTTGACATCTAATCATTACCATGATCAATAATGCATGTACCATCAAAGAATAAGCCATTTGATAGATAATTGCAAGGAACCCTAGCAAATCATATAGAACTTGATTAACATGAAGTAAATTCTAGATCTTGAGAATAGATCTAATCATTTGTGTAATGATAATTAAGTTGTATGCATGCTTAAATCTAGGCCACTCAAGGATTATGTCCTTATAGATATATATAGTCCCAATCACAAGTTCAGTGAGGTGGTGAGTGATAGTTCTACTATTCTTATGATTGAATTTTGGGATAGTAAGAATGAGAGTGAGCTTGCAGAGCAAAACCATTAGCTTTTAGGATGGTTCCTTTAACTCAAAACTTGAAAAGGGCAAAAAATGAAAGATTTAGGTTGAAAGAGAAATGGTGGAAAAGATAAAAAAGAATGGTTGTCTCATACCTAATAAGGAAACTAAGCCAATGAAGTTAAGGAAAATGAAGATGAAAGAGTCTTGAAACAAGTTAAAAAGACTCAAGCCAACATCAGTATTTGGGATGTATTAATGTTATCACAATCCCACAGATAGAAAGTTGTTGAGGCCTTGGGAAAATTTTCTATTTCTACTACCACTACCCCTAATAAGCTTATTGAAGTTATGAAGATTGGTAAGAAAATGATAATTTCTTTTTTATATAAGGATCTTTTTATAGAAGGGCGACACCAAAATTAGCCTTTCTTTTTTGAGGCTAAAGTGAATGGAAAGAAAATTGGATATGCAATGGTGGATGATGGATCGTCTTTATGTGTTTGGCCACTTAAAATCCTAGCTAGTTTAGGGAACAAGAAAGAATATTTGTTGCCCTCTAATATCACTATTAAAGCATATAATGACACCTAAAGACTAGCTATGATCTTTTGTTCTCAAGGTTTAAGTGGCATCTATCATTGATTAAGTTAATTTTACCATTGTAGACATTTTAGCAATGTTCTTAGTTTTACTTAGTAAGTCATGATTTTACAAACTTCATGGAGTTCCTTCTACACTCTACAAGATGTTAAAGTTTCCATTCAAAAGGGAATTTGTAACTATAAAGGTAGAAATTAACCATGTATATAGCTAATCACTATTCATTAGTTTTCATGTAGTTGGCATATATAAGGATTTGATGTATCCTATCATTTCTTGAATCATGGAAAAGATGAATTTCCTACCAACAGCCAATTTGGTTAAATACTCTTAAAGAAATCATGAACCACTATAAGTAATGGGGTAAAAAGACATAAAAGGGTTTTACTTTCAACCAAATATAGAAACTACCAGCAAGAAATGAAATAAGCTAGAAAATTACTTTATTAAGTATGACATAACCATGTTGTAACTATAAAGGTAGAAATCAACCATATACATAGCCAATCAACCATTCATTAGTTTTCATGTAGCTAGCATATATGAGGATTTGATGCATCCCATTATTTCCTAAATCATGAAAAAGTTGAATTTCCTACAAGGAGCCAAATTGGTTAAATACTCATAAGGAAATCGAGAATCATTACAAGTAAATAAGCAAAAAGACATAAAAGGGCTTGGCTTTATGCCAAATATAGAAATATTAGGATGAAAGGAGATCAGCTAGAAAATTACTGTATTAAATAGGACACAACCATGTATAATGGGACCCTATCGCCAACTATTATAGAAGGGAAATGTAAACTAAGATTTGACATTTTTGCCATTATCATCGACTGCTAATCTAATGACCTAAAGCATGTAAAGCAATACAAGGAGGAGATCTTTCTAATCATTAAAGAACTTACTGCTAAAGAAATTTATCTTATTAAAGATAAGGATATGCTTAATGTTTGTTTTGTAGAATCTTTTTAATTTCTTGATTTACTCTATTTATCTTATCTTTCTAATAAAAATAAACATTTTAGTAATAAAGTGAACAATGAATTTGCTTATCTATGTGATGTTTTCTTGATTGTAGCATGCATTTTAATTATCATAACATAAGCACTTTTTGAAACTAATTGCATGAAAACTAAGCCATTTAGTATTGGAACAAATGAGCTACCTAAAAATATACTAATAGCCTATAATACTATTATTAAAGAGAGAGGAAAATTAGAGAGATTGCTTAAAACTATGAAAAAATATTCACCTTGAGCTATGATGATTAGTCGAGAATTTATTGAGAAATAATAGAACATGCCATTCCAACATACAAGCACATGTCGGTTGTACACTAAAGGCTAAAAATATAAAGCTAGAATAGGCTGAAAATGTCATGTAAGAAGTGACCAAGCTATTAAATGTCAAATTTATAGAAGAAATCATCCATCCCACTTGGTTAGCCTATATAGTTTTATTTTCAAAGAAGAATTAGAGAATAAAAATGTGAGTGGAATATCCTGATTTAAACAAGGCCTGCCTAAAAGATGATTTCCCTTTACCCCATATAGATGTGCTAGTGGACAGTGTAAAAATGGTGACCATTTATTCCTTTGTTGACCAACTCTTCAGAAATAATCAAATCCTTGTAAAGGTCATTAAAAATGTAAGATAACATTCATTATTGAATGAGGGACGTATTGCTATAAGGTCATGCTTTTTTACTAAAATATACAAGGGAAACTTACCAAAGAATAGTCACCAAACTGTTCCATGTCATGATGCACAAAAAAATTGGAGTCTATGTTGATGATATGATGTGAAATCTATTGATAAAGAAAGGCACTTAGAAGGCTTATAAAAGTTCTTTCAATGGTTTAGAGGATTCAACAATTTAAAGTTACCTCTAGAAAATGTATTGGATTTGTTATTAGTGGAAAAAGAATTGAGGTTGATTGCAATAAGGTCAAAACCATAATTGGAATGCCTATGCATAAGATAGAAAAAAAAGTTCAAGGGTTTTGAGGAAAATTACATTACATTTATAGGTTCATAGCGAAGTTCATATTCATCTATGAACTAATCTTTAAACTCTAATGAAGGAATCAACCATGTGAATAAAATAATGGCTATCAGAAGGGATTTAATGCCATTAAACAATACTTAACAAATCCAAATGTTCTCTGACCTCTTAAACTTAGAAGTATGTTAATTCTTGGTCTTGCCATTGAAGAAAGATCTATCATAGCCATAATCACTGAAGCTAATGAATTTAGAGTTTAATATGTTATTTTATTAACCAAAAAGCTACTTCTTTATAAGTAAAAGTATATTAAAGTTAAGGAGATTTGTTTATAGGTAATTTAGGCTTCCAAAAAGCTCTAACATTATTACCAATTATAAAAAGTTGAAGTAGTAGCAAACCAAGATCCATTATGCTACGTCTAAACATCTTATTTTTTTAATTGTTAAGATAGGAAAATGGATCTTTCTACTCTAAGAGTTTGAAATTTCAAACTTCACTAGAAAAATTGTCAAACATAGATTAGTTATAAATTTCTTGGCGTAACAACTAGTTGATAGTGATAATATTAAATTTGAATTTCTAGATGAGCCCTTGGTGATAATTTACCAAGTGTGATTAAAAATGTACTTCTATAAAGGTATTAACCCAAAAGGAGCATGTGTAGGTATCTTACTAATCACTTCTAAAGGCGAGTAAATGTTCATATCAAAGAAGTTAGAATTCTTAGCTGCCAATAACATAGCAAAATATGAGGCATATATTTACTATTTAGGATTCTTATACATGTTAGGTGCAAAGACTATAGATGTGTACAAATTTTATGTTTGAAATTCAACAAGTAAATAAGAATTGGAATGTTAAAGATGAAAACCTCATGTGTTATGTTAGGTTACTAATAGATCTGACAGAAGCATTTGATGTATGCACTTTCCACCATATTCCTTGAGAATATAATTAAGTAGAAAATGCATTAAATGTTTTAATAATAATAGTTGAATATTGAAAAAAATGTTAATGAAGCTGATGTATTTCACAAAATCAAAATATCCAATTTACATGGGTATACTCACAAGGGTGTAAATAAATGTAGATAATGGATTGCCTTATTTTTATGATGTTCAAAAGTGCTTAAAGAAAAGAGAACTCTTGACTACCCTTTCAAAAAATGAGAAGAAAGCATTGTGCAAATTGTAAACTTAGTTTATTGCCTTTAAATGAGTGTGATATAGAAGGCATTATGATGGCATTCAACATAGATGTATAAATGAATCTATATTGTAAAAAGTAATATTTAAAGTTTATAAAGGAGTATATATAACAACCTAAAAATCTCAAGTTCATGAATAGTACTTTTTGGGCTGTGAATAGTGCACACAAGAACCTTAAGACTCAGGAAGTACAAATTTGATTTTTGAAAAGTATAATTCATGAATATGGCTTAATTTTAATATTGGAAAAAATTGAAGTCATTCTGAGGTCAAAAAATTAGAAATAAGATTTTTGTATTTTATAAGCAAATAAGACAAAATTGAAAAGTAACCAAGGATTAAAAAAATTTTATTAATACAAATTAGATTAGATTTGTCCAAGATAATTGAGCTTAGACTTATTAATGATGGATTGAGGGATTTAAGAGATTTGAGTCACATGGCAATATCTTTGCAATCCATGTGGCCATAAAAAAGGGGATTTATGCAAGAGAAAGGATGAATAGTGTCATCCTCTCCCTTCTCCTCAAAGTTAATAGCTTCTCTCCCTTTAACTCCATCTTTTCTTCTTTGAAGCCTATTAAAAAGCTACGATCCTTCTCTAAAAATTAAGTCAGACTTAATTTTATTAGTAGAAAAGTGAGGACTTAAAGAAAAAGTGTTAGATTTAAGGTTTAATCCAAAGTTCTATTTTACAGGCAAGTGATTATCTCTTTTGAATTATTGCCCGTATAATGTAAAGAAGAGTGTTAATTGGAGTTATTATGATTCACTTGATGTCTTATGGTTATGCATGTGCATGGGCAAGCATTAACTTTAAAGGAAGGGTCTTAAATGATTATTGTTGAAACTTAAAAGGAATGGAAGAAAGGGTTTTTAAGATTTTCGAAGACAACTTTAAGGATTGAGTAAAGCTAATATTAGAGGTTGGTGCTTCTTAACTTATTTCATTCTAGATGGATAATTTCTTGATGAAATTAGTGAGCTAGGGCTTCAAATTTAATTTGATTATGTATACTTATTGAAGAACTATAGTTAAAAGTATAAGAGTAGATGGAATTTGAAACTTAGACTTGATATGTTTTAGTGGCTAAAACCTACATCTAAGAAGATGTAACTTTTCTTTAACCTTACTAGGTATTAAATGGCATAGAAAGTTAATTAAAGCTATGTGTATGAGATTGACAACACATTTGATTATGGAAAAGGGACTTAAGTTAAAAATGAAATTTTGATGTGCTAGATAAAGTGATGGTTGAAATATGGTGTATTGAAAGATAAACTTTTCCTTTC
>CANXYI011910234.1:0-10136 GCA_948208565.1 Hura crepitans | reverse complement strand
AAATAATTTATTAGTTCTGATAAATCTTTAAATTAAGTTAATGTCATCATTTTATGGCCCTTCGAAGTTTTATGACTAGTACCCCTTGCCTCAAGCCTTATGAAGGTGACTCGGCACTTTATAAACACTTTTCGACCTCAGTGGTACTATTCTCAGAGCCTTAACTTATGGGCGTTATAACACTTCTGACTTGAGGACTCAATTAAAGTTGTATATAGTGGCCATAAGGTTAACCAACTTGTTAAAAGCACAAATGGTGAGCTTGTTTAGTATGTCTCTAACTAGGCAAGCCCTAAATTGGTACTGTAGATTGGAAAAAGAATATCTAAGTAAACTAGGAAGAATTGGCTCATGCATTCAACAAGTAATACTTAAACAACACAACCATGCAAGTAAACCTGATGAAACCTTTTCTAAATATTTGGAACGATAGAGGGATAAAGTGCTCAAAATAAAAAACAAGCCAGATGATATCAACAAAATCAAGATGTTCATCAAGAATGCTAATAGCTATATGAATGCTAGGCTCACTACTAAAGGTATTACCACATGGGAATGGCTCAAAGACATAGTTATTGATCTCGAGCTAGCATTCCATAATAGACGATTTAAAAAGAATAGGAAACCTACCTATCAAGATGATAATTCAAGCCAAGCCACTAATGTCAATGTTGTTAGAAGTCACTAGTTCTCTAAACTAGGCAAACCCCTATCTTAGTGCATGAATAAGCTCACAAAAGAAGGAAAACTATAGCTATTAACACCCAAGATAAGGATTGATCCTCCTCTATCTAATCATAGATTTGATATATATTGTTCTTACAATCAAGTTATAGGTTATCTCACAGACAAGTGCACCACTCTCTATCATGCCATTCAAGATCTCATTGAGGCCTAACATATTCCTAATCTAGATGCTTAGAAGTTGCCCTTCTCTTTTTTAGTAGTTTAATCATGAGCTTTTGTAATCTTTTTAAATACATTTCATTTAATAAAAAAAATAATAAATTTATTTTTAGTCATTTGTATAAAATACATTTTAACTTTAATCTACAAAGGGGAAAAGCCTGGATCACATCAACATTTAAAGATCACTCTTGAAAGATGGATCTATGACTAATAAGCATCACTAACAATCATGCATTACTAGAAATCATACATTGACATCGTAAAAGTCATAACATGCATACACAAGCATCATACATACATCTACTAGACACTATGGCTTAATAATTTTATGCATATTACTTAGGCTTAGTCACATATTATTCATTCATACATGCATTAACCATTCACCTTGTATCACATTAACAAGAATAACATGCAAACCTCAACATGTATTCACATTTGGTAGACATATATCATTTATCATATAGACTTCATTTTATGTGTAACATGCATCCATCACTTATCCACATTATGTCTAGGCATGTTATATACATATCACATGCATTTGAATCATAAAAGTTACATCCTAAGCATACATCATGTAAATATCACATGCATCGCTAACATTCAATCTTATAATCATCCATGTAATTTAAGCATAGTATAACATCATTAATGCTTGAAGCATGAATCATATCATGATAACAAATATATCATGCTAACTAAGAGGATCATCCTTCACTCAAGCTCTTCAAAGGAAAAGACTCAACTCCTCTACTTCCTTTAACATTCTTCACTAGAAAAATGGCAACTAAACTTAAAACCAAAGGTGAAAGTCAATTTGTGACTAGATGCATGTTTAATAAAGTAATGGTAGTATTGGAATGAAGAATGATAGCACTCATAGAAGAAAAGATTCGAGAAAAGTTTAAAGTCCAAAAATGAGGGACTCTAAAGAACCTGACAGGCATGAATTTTACCATAGGGGCAAGTAATAACCAAACAACTAGGCTGAGGAATATTTCCCACAGACTTCCCCATTTAAATAAGTGTTTGTCCATGATGCTTAAGGAATTGAAAGATGATAACCTTCTCTAACCTTTAATACATGAACACCATTCCTTACCACTTCCACCTAACTATCACCATGACCTATACTGTACTTATCATCAAAAGATTGGTTACCTAACTGACAATTGCAAAGCCCTTCATCGAGCCATCTAAGATCTCATAGACCATGGTGTGATGCCCTACCTTGAAGATCACTCATTACTGGACTTAACCAACATTCCTTAAATCTCTAAAAAATAAGGTTCTCTCTTTCTAACATTTAGTCTGCCAATTGGTAGACTAACTCTTGACTAATTATAAGATCCTACCAATTAAGGATATAGAAGGATCTAATAAAGATGTAAAGACCATCTTTATTTTCTTTTCTAGTTGTTTTCTTGCTTTTATGTTGCTATAATTAAGCTTTAATAAAATACCATTTTGAGCATCTTTTTGTACCACAATCATTGCATAACATGATACTCTTAAAAGTGAGTTGAGAGAATTAAAAAAATAAAACAAAAAAGGAAAAAAAGGAAAAAGTGAAAAAGAAATAAACATAATCAGCTTAATCCACATATGTTACAAATAATACATGATGGCATGCCATTCCTATACACAAATTTGAAGCTCAAAACTTGATCTTTCCTTGGAAAGCATAAGAAATATCGTAGAATTTGAGATGAGACAAAGGAGATAATAAGCTAGGGGCAACTACACTTAAAAGAATTCCTTCTGTTTGAATCCTAGAAGGAGTTCAAATTCAAAAGGCTCTAAACCTAAAGCATGAAATTCATTCTGTATAATCATTTTCAAAGCCTAAAAGTTTATGGCAATCACACTAAAAAACCAAACCTTTTTTATTTCTTGCCTAGATAAATCCAAAAGTTAGAAGGTACTAAACTCCAAAAGCCTATAATAGCAAACAAATTTACCTTGAGCCTTAAATAATTAAGCATTCCCTCTCCAACCATTGGTTGCCCTCATTTAAAAAGAATTGATTTTTCTAGTTCTCACTAGGTTGGTCAAATCAAGATCACGAGCCTAAGTAAAAGTTAGGGAAATTAAGAGAAAATAGTTAGCTAGAAAATCTTCGAACTAACTACTAATAGGGATATCATCAATGCAATACTCTGAAAGGTTAAAAAGATGACATTCAACATTTAACAAAAGTGCAAAGATTCAAAATGCTAGGAGTGCATGAGGTCAACACCCGTAATGAACTATTTATGAAAAGCTCTATCTTTTATGGCAGGAGCTCCAAAGCATACCAAGCTATCTTAAAAGGTACAAGTCTAGACTCAATTGATCAAACAATTAAATCCCAAGCCTTAACCAAATGTTAATAAGCTGAATTCAAAACAAATATAAAAATGAGTTAAAAGAAAAGAAACTCACTGGATTGAAAATTAGCAAAAGGCAGTCTAGGTAAAAATTAAAGGTTGGGGGAAGATATTTTGTTGGAAAATCTTTGGCCAGTAAATAACAAGTGTACCCTGCTATACAAGCACATATATTTACATCCTTATTCATTATAATCATTCACTCTTTAGCCACACATGCTTAAATGCCCTCTAAGGCAAATTGATATTTCACCCAAGCTTTGGCCTCACCATTGTTCACCTTAACTTAACTTCCTTCTTAACACCTTCCCTAGCCTTTCCATCACCATAACTTGACCTCTTTCTTCCAAAGACATCTTATTCTCATTAGCCTAACCTAGCTTACTACTTCATAACTTCACTTTTTTCTCAAACCCAACCTTTTCCTATGATAAGTCTGAGAGGAGAATTATTCTAATAACAAAACATGTATTGACTCATACAATTCGAAACATTGTCACACATACATTACAAACAATAGGTTTACTAACTCACACTCATCTACACATTGATTTTAGGAAAAAGTACCCATTTTTCTTATTGATGCATTTGCCTTCATCCATCTATAACAAATGAACATTCATTCATTGCAGGAGAAAATGCATCCATTGTTCAACATATATCAGCTTTCACCATTCATTCATTATAGAAAAAAATGTACCATCATTCAATATGTGTTTTCCTTTACCGTTTATACATTGTAAGAGATGATTCATTCATTCAATCATCTAGTAAAAAGTCATATTCATGTCTTACATGTATTTACCATTCACTCAGATTCCTCATGCATTTAGGAGAAAATAAGTAAAACACACATCACTACATTCATTAGAAATGCACTATTCACCACTTAGTCAAAAGTATACCTTGTTGCATTCCTTTATCTAGGAACTAATTTACATATCACTCATTCTTCACTAAATTTATTCACCTGTGTTTATCCAAGTAAGCACATAGTTAATAGATACATATCCACCCATTCATGACATATTCGCATTGAATCACTCTATCACCATATTCATTCATTAGAGTCATCTCATTCATTATATTTATCCACCACCTTTATGATTTCATGCTTTTTCATAGGATATAGTGCATTCATTCATTAAAGTTATCTCTTTAATCACCTTTCCATTTTAACATTCATTCATCTAAGATAGGACAGAGTGTATTCATTCATTTAAGAAAATATTAGGTCACCAATCATAAGACATGTTCATATATTTGCATATGTATTAGCATATTCACATACCAACATTAATTAGGCATTAATGTATCTAATACATAGTCACTTGATTCAGGCATATAACATATATACACATTCATTATGTTCATAAGCATTAGTGCAGATAACTTGCTCACATAGCTTAGGAACACAAAAAGAGAAGAACATATGTGTGCACAGTCATTCTTATATCATAGAAAAGTTTCATGCAAGGCATTATATTCATATCAGTCCATGTCAATTCATACGGCACATCTCTTAGCCACATAGGTCATGCACACTCACATGTATTAGCCATATGCCTAAATACAATTAAGCCTCTAGCTCATACATTAATCATGCACTTACCTCACACATAACATATGTGCGCATGATGTCACACATATACTTGCACAATATTAATGTCATTAACACTAGATATGGTTTAAACCATTGCTTCAAAACCTTATCAATAGATTCAATTTGGTCAACTCTTTTAGACTTATCACTAAATTCAATTTGGTTAACTCTTTTAGGCCTATCACTATATTTGGTTTGATGAACTCTTTCAAACTTATCACTAGATTTGGTTCAATTAACCCTTTTAGACTCATCTCTAGATTTGATTTGGTTAACTCTTTTAGGCCTATCACTAGATTCAGATCGGTCAACACTTTTAGGTTTATCACCAAATTCAGTTGGGTCAACTTTTTAGACTTATCACTAGATCTGGTTTAGTCCATCTACAACTTACCAACTTAAAGGCAAGTAAGCACTCATATTAGGTGTAGTTTTCTTTAACTTTAAACAACTTAAAATTTTTTTAAAGGAAAATAGGGACCCACATTAGATGTAGTTTTCTTTAACTTCAATTCAAATCATCCAAAGGCAAGGCACCTATATTTGGTATATTTTATCTTCACTTAGAGGCAAATAGGCACCCTTATTTAGTGTAGTTTATCTTCACCGAGAGGCAAGCATGCGCTCACATTAGGTGTATTTTTTTCGTCAGCTTTAATAAATCAAAATTAATCTAAAGGTAAATAGGCACCCGTATTCAGTGCAGTTCATCTTAGCTTACTTTTAAACCTTATTAGGAAATATCAAAGCAAAAACATGTTATGATCTATTTGGATTTTTACTTCACTCGAGGAAAAGCAAGTACCAGTATTTAGTGTAGTTTTCTTTGTAATATCAGTTCTTTTTTGAAGGGAAAATACAATTCAGGTCTAGTAAGATTTTGTAATGTTTCAAAGGTAGGCACTTGTATTTAATGTAGCTTCATACTAGGTAAGTTTACTTCTAGGTAAGTATCTCTAACTAAAGTACTTTGATGTGTATTATTGCTTTAGCACTACACAGCACACAGTAAAGTGAGGGCAACTGTAAATGCCTTCACTCTTGGTTTAGGACTTTCTTTATGTATTCAAACTTTAATTTGACCTAAAAGCTTATAGTGTGACTCAAAAAGAAAAAAATGGGAATTTGTGTTGGTAACAGAGGGCTTAGGCCTTTTAATAGGGGTGCAGGGGCAAAACCCCCATAATATTAACAAATTCACTTTTTTTTGGCCTATGATGATCACTAAAGATAGGCTCTTAAGTAATGGCACAAGCCTCTTATGAAGTAAGTCTGCATAGACCTATACGGTCAATAAAGACATAGTCCACCTAGGTCTATACTAGCCCAATCAGCTCTACCAAGCTTAAAGCCATGGCCTATATGGATAAGCCAAGGCCTATGTCCATACAAACTATCCCAAACCTGGCTAATGACTTAGCCTAAAGCCCATAGACTAAATAGAAAGCATACCACCTAGGTTTGCATAGACTAAGCTGTATAAGTCCACACGATATTGCCAATGTAAAATCTTTCAGAATTGGGATTTTCCTATTTGGACTATGAATCCTAATCCTATTAGGATTTTGCTTCCTTTAGATGGGAAATTCTTAAACCTAAGCCTATAAATACCCTTCTTGGGTATGAAGAAAGAAGAATCTGAGAATCAAATTCATAGTAGCAAATAAACCTATCCTTAAGTCTAAGGGAGGACTCTAAAGAGGAATTGCTCTACTAGTATTATTAGCCTCACTAAAAATAATTCCATTTATACTCCTGCACTTTTGTGCTATTGCTTGAAGAGTTTATTCACAAGGTAATATTTAAGGTCTCTTCTATAAATATTGGTCTTATTTTTATGTTTATGATCTCTAAAGATTGATCAGAAGTGAGGTGGTTCTATGCAATCCTTACTTTAATCATAGGAGTAGGTCATGATTTAAAGTTGTTTCATAGTGTAGAATTAATTGCCATTACATCATATTTATTTTGTTATCTTTGTCTTAATTGTACGGACTTATTTGTAAACATGATAAAGTATGCATGAACTTACTTTCTTGACATCTGTATGATATATTATCTATAAGGACTTATGTTTAGTAATAATGTCTTATTTGTCTTATATATAATGCTTTAATATATCTTGTTTACCATGTTGATGTTATTCTATGATGTTAGCATGTTGTATAATTATCTCTAAAATGCATGTTATTGATATATCAAAATTATTATATAGTCTCAACAAACTCCCTCTCGTGAGGAGCATCATCTATATGGATGATCTAGTCTCATTCTTGTATATTCTATCTTTAAGTTTGCACAAACTCCCTCTTATGAGGAATATAGTCCGCACGGACATTTACTTTGGATTTCAATTTTACATTTATTTATCTTTTATCCTATTCATTATTTTATATGAATCGTTTATCTGGTATTATTAAACCTTTTCCTTTGAGTTGTATGTAAGTAATCTTTCTCACTGAAGTAGAGGTCTAAATGGACACAATATCTTTTATAAGCAGTAGTCCACACGAACACTAGTTAGAGCTACATAGAGTCCGTATTGACTTATCGATGTACAGACGAGACCATCTAAATGCTTTGATTTATTTCATATGGTTTTGTACTTATTGTATCTTTTGATTTATTTTTGGTTGTAATAATTAGTTAAATAACTTGTATTACATGTCAATTGTCTAACTTTCACATCAAATGATTTTTTGCATAATTAATTAGTGTTTTATAATAAAAAAATATTTAAGTTTTCCCAATCAAAAGTCATATTACAAATGTATTTTAAAAGGCCAATCTTTAAGATATGGGAGTTGGACAATTACCACCAATTCTTATGGAATTATAAGTAATTATCAAGTCACACCACCACCAATCAATAACTCAATTTTTGGATGTACAAGATATTTGTTGTACACTTTAAATATCACAATTTACTTTTTATACATGGAAAGGTGATATAACTATTTTAAATATAATGCTTGCTTGAGATAAGATTGATAAACATTACAATATACAATGAAGGCATATTAATAGGGCATAAATAAGATAAAAATTTTGAACCTTTTTATATAGAAGATCAGAGGTCCTAGTGTATAGGCCATATGGTGACTCCACTAACCACTCTCACACTTGGTAAAAATATCATAATCTCTACATTAAGCCACCAATAGTATGGTTCAAGTCATGGCACATTTTCGTGCTTCTGTGATGCATGGCATATAGAGAACTCTAGGCTTTTGCAAAGTCTATCTTTTAATGTCATGTCTATTAGGCACACATAATTGGTTACAACAATAGAAGAATCCATCTATTTTGATTTCATACTAATAAGTTTCCCCTTTTTTATCAAACCTATTATATGCTTAAGTTGACTATCATCCTTTTGGGCTTCGTTTACTTGTTTAATCCAATTAGGTTTCACCTATAATTCAACTAACAAAGCTTCATCCTCTAAGTAATCAATTGAATCTTCATTGCTTTCATGGAACATATGAAATTTTGACTCAATACATTTTCTACAACATTCACTTTATGGGGATGGTAATCAATTAAGCAATCATAGTCTTTAATAAACTTTATCCACTTTCACTACTATATGTTCTAATCTTTCTAGGTAGGCAAGTATTTTAGACTCTTATGATTAGTATACATATAGCATCTCTCACCATAAAGATAATGCCTCCATATCTTCAAGGCAAAAATGATAGCAACTACCTTTAGATCATGAGTCAGATGATTTCTCTCATGTGGCTTTAATTGCCTATATGCATAAGTAACCACTTTACCATCCTACATCAATACATATCTAAGACCATTGTGAGAGGCATCAATATAGCTAACAAAGTTCTTCTCAAATTTTGGTTATGTAAGGATAGAGGCTTCTATCAACATGGCTTTCAATTTGTCAAAGATTTCTTGACACTTGTGATCCCACTTAACTTTTGTAACCTTTATCAATAGGCATGTTATGGGAGTGGCATTCATTAAGAACCCTTTGACAAACCACCTATAGTACCAAACTAATCCCAAGAAGCTTATAATCATTATCATATTTCTCAGAGGCTTCCATTCTAATATAGCCTTACTTTTGCTTAGGACTACTTTAATCCCATCAGTAGAAGCAATGTGTCCTAAGAATGCTACTTCATTGAGCTAAAACTCACATTTACTTAGTTTAGCATAACGTTGCTTTTCTCTCAAGGTTTGTAACACTAGGATGAGATCTTGTTCATGCTCTTCTCTGATCTTAAAATACACTAAAATGTTCTCAATGAGCACCACTACAAATTGATCTAAGTATAGTCTGAGTATCAAGTTCTTATAGTCCATAAATGTAGCTAGGACATTAGTCAACTCGAATAGCATCAACAAAAATTCAAATTGTCCATACCTAGTGCAAAAAGCTATTTTTGGCACATTAGATTCCTTTATTCAGAGATAGTGATACCTAGACCTCAGGTTAGTCTTTAAGAAAATAATAAAATCCTTGAGCTTATCAAACAAATCATCAATCTTAGGTAGTGGGTATTTATTCTTGATAGTTACTTTATTAAGCTGTCTACAATCTATACATGACCATAATGAATCATCCTTCTTTTTCATAAGCAAGACTAGTTCTCCCTAAGGTGAAACACTAGGTTTGATAAACCTTTTATCTAATAGCTCTTGTAATTACACCTTTAATTCTTTTAATTCTCTAGGTGCCATTTTGTAAGAAGCTATTGGTATTGGTATTGTGCTTGGGTACACCTCAATAGCAAATTCAATCTCTTGCTCAAGTGGTAACCTTGGCAACTCATGTGGGAAGACATCTAGAAATTTTTCCACCACTAATATCTAACTGGCATTAGGTCTAATCTTTTTAGTATCAAATACATATGCTAAATATGCTTAGAAACCTTTTTGGATCAATCTCCTAATTGCCATTGTAGAGATAACCTTAAAGAAAAAGTATGTTCTTTCATCAACTACTATAATTTCCTCCTTATCTGATGTCTAGAGAGTGAGTCTCTTTTGTTTACAATCCACCATGGCATGGTGTCTTAATAACCAAACCATAGTCATATGATGTCGAATTCATTAAAGGATATCTCAACAAGATTGGTGTGAAAGATATATCATTGGACAACTAAAAAACAATTCTTGTAAACTTTATTCACTATCACATGTTGCCCTATAGGATTACTGACCATAATCTCTATAAATAAAGGCTTTGACTATAACCCTTTATCTTATGCTAATGTTGTGCAGACATAGGA
>CANXYI011910087.1:0-10412 GCA_948208565.1 Hura crepitans | reverse complement strand
TGAACATGCCATCTATACATACCTGAAAGCAAAATCAGTAAAGCAGAAACTATAGAGAATAAGACCAAAATGGGTAGAAAAGATAAAAGAAGAAATGCACAAATAAATTGAAGCCAAGTTCTTAGAAGAAGTGCAGTATCCAACCTGGCTAGCAAATATGGTGCCGATCACCAAGGAAGATGGTAAAGTCCAAATGTGTATAGATTATAAGGATTTCAATAAAGCTAACCTAAAAGATGACTTTCTATTACCAAATATAAACATTTTGGTCAGTAGCACGACAATGTGTAGAATGCACAATTTCATTGATGGATATGCTAGTTATAATCAAATTCTAAACAGGATAGTGGATAAGATAAAAATTGCCTTCATCATAGAATGGGGTACTTTTTATATAGGGTTATGCCTTTGGGTTTAAAGAATACTAAAGCTACATACTAGAGAATGGCCACAAGAATTCTCGATGACCCAATTCACAAAGAAGTAGAGGTATATGTTAATGATATAATGATCAATTTTGTTACAAAAAAAGGATATTTCAAAGTATTGGAAAAGTTCTTTAAGCAGATAGATAAATTCAATTTATGTTTGAATCCAAAATGTCTTTACAGTAACTTAAGGTAAACTCTTAGGGCATATAGTAAGTTAAAGAGGAATTGAGATAGATCTTAATAAAGTCAAAGCAATTAGAGAAATCCTAATTTTGAAGAAGAAAAAAGAGGTAGAGGGATTTCTAGGTAAGATACAATACATAAGTAGGTCTATAGCCAAACTCACCACTATATTTGATCCTATTTTCAAACTTCTTAGAAATAACCAACCAATCAAGTGGAATGATGATTGTCAGAAAGCTTTTGAAATAATCAAGGAATATTTGCTGAACCCACCAGTTTTGCATCCACCAAGGCATAAGAAACCACTAATTCTCTATCTGTCTATTAAAGAAAGCTCAATTGGGGATATGGTAGTGCAGGATGATGAGCTAGGAGTTGAGTTTGCAATTTACTACTTGAGCAAAAAGTTTCTTCCTTATACGATCAAAAACGTAGAACTAGAAAAGATTTGCTTAGCAGTAGTATGGGTTTCAAAGAAATTAAGGTACTATTTCAAATCATATATAGTACAGGTAGTATCCAAACACAATTAATTAAAATTTCTTTCGATGGCTCTATCTTTGGTAGGAATAATAAGTAAATGGCTTCTCTTGCTGTAAAAATTCGATATCCAATACATAACATGGAGGACTATAAAAGGATGTGTAGTCGTAGAATTTCTAGCCAATCAATCATTAGAATATGAGTAGTTAGAGTTTGAATTCCTAAATGAAAATCTAAACCTAATTATAGTTTAAGGGTGGTAGATGTATTTTAATGGGGCAGTAAAGAATAAAGGAGTAGGAGCAGGACTAATTCAAATAAACCCTAAAGGACAAAAGCTGCTACTAGCTAAGAAGCTAAGAGACAAAGTTATAAATAATATGGTAGACTACAAAGCTTGCATATTTAGGCTTCATGCATTATTGGCTCTCAGTGCAAAGATAGTTAAAGTATTTGGGGATTCATCTTTAGTAGTGTATCAGACCAATGAAGAATATACCATTCATAAAGAAAGATTAATGCCTTATGCAGAGTACCTAAGATCTATCAATGGACAAGTTCAAATGTGCACCTTTCATCATGTTCCTAGAGATGAGAATTAGCTAATAGATACATTAGCCACCTTGGTCTCTGTATGGGATAATCTAAACCTTGATATAAGATAGAGCGAATAATGGAAATAGAAAAAGAAAAAGATAAGTCGTGGTTTTATGTTGTCTATAATTAACTAGACAATAGAGAATTCCCTGAAGACATTACAGATAAGGACAAGAGGGTATTGAGGAAACAGTGAAGTCAATTCATTAATGTAGATGGGATATTATATGAAAGGCAAGTAGACAATCTTCAACTCTATTGCTTAGAGGAGAAAAAAAAAAGCAAAAAATGTCATGAAGGAAATACAAAGTAAGGTCTTATAGCACACATATGAATGCTTTAGAGTTAGCCAAAAAAATCATGTACCAAGGGTTTTTTTTGCTTACTATGGGCCATGATTACTCAAAGTACATGTAGAAATGCCATAAGTGTTAGTAGTATAAGGATTTAAGACATGTGCCAATATCAAAACTACACAATTTAACCTCCCTTTGGCCATTTGCTACATGGGGGATAGATATAATTAGAGTGATACATCTGACATCCTAGAATAGGCATCATTTTATTGTGATAGTTAATGATTATTTTTTAAAATGGGTTAAAGCATAATCTTTTAAGAAGTTGGGAGCAAGAGAGATGGCTAAATTCATAAAAAAGAATTTGATCTATAGATATAGGCTTCCGCACCATATAGTCTTAGACAATGGTATCCAATCTCAAGTTGAGACAAATGCACTATTATAGAAGTATAAGATACATCATCATAAATCCTCTCTTTATAGAGCATAAGCCAACAAAGCAATTGAAGTGGCAAATAAGAATGTTAAAAAGATCCTAGCTAAAATAATTGTAACTTATAGAGATTGGGCTGATAAACTTCGCTTCACTCTTTGGGGATACAGGACTACGATATAAACTTCAATAAGTGCTATTCCATTCTCCTTAGCGTATGGGACAAATGCATTACTTTTTGTAGAGATCGAACTCTAGTCATTAAGAGTGGCAATAGAAGTAGAGATTCTCGAGACACCTTAGGTAGGATAAAGGTTCCAATGTTGAACTTGCTAAATGAGAAGTGATTAAAAGCTAATTATCATAATCAAATTTATCAGAAAAGGATGGCACAAGCCTTTAGCAAAAAGGTGAAAATCACAAGTTAAAAGAAGAAGGGCTATTTCTCAAATAGATAAGGCCAGCTTTATCTGATTTTAGAGGGAAGTTCAAACCAAATTGGGAATGACTATTCAACCTTAAACAAATATTACCAAAGTGTGCTATAATTCTTACAAATTATGATGGAAATGAGTTCAAGGATCCTATAAACATGGACAGAATAAAAAGGTTCTATGGCTAAAAATAAATGAATGAGAAATAGAAAAGAAAAATAGCCCTGTAGGTCAAAAATAAGAAAACGATGGCCTTACTAAAAATGGGCACCCTAATAGGGTGAAAATCAAAAAAAGGCATCTTATGCATTAATTAGAGGCTAAGAGAAAATAGTCAATCAAGAAAACCTGTGAAGGCTGATTGAGCACAGGAGTTTAAGATGTAATTAAGACTTCCCTTAATTAAACAAGGAAATTTGTTATTGAATTAATCTCTAATTGTGATTATCATAAAATGATAATATGATGCAATTATATAGGACCACTTTAATAAGCATAGTTTAACATCTTATAAACTAGAGAAATGGAAATATTGTACACAAAGAAAAACTCAGATCTTCTACCTCTTATTACTTCTCTCAGCTTCCATCTTCAACCATCCTATCCAGTTTTCCCAAGAAGGGCCTATTACTTATTCATTATATATATCAAAAGTCCAAAAATTGCAAATAGCCTTGAGTAGAATATTTATCTTCAGAGGTAATTACTTCCACAGGCAGTGATAACAAATAATGAAGGTAACAAATAGATCTCTCCCTCTAAAAGACAATGGGTGAGTGAAAATACCTTGAGTCTCACTAAATTACCTCACACATCGATCAAGGATGTAAAAAGTAACCTTATAAAAATTGACTTAAGGAACATAGCCTAATGTGCCATTACATTGCATGCATTGTAAAGGAATCTAAAAGTTTCTAAAACTTATGTTATCATCGATTAAATCAACTAACCAAAGGATCCATTGCTTAATATCTACAAAATAATGCATGATCGTATGGGATAGTAAATGCTTTAGATTATAAGACCCAAGGACATAAGGGAGAGGGTGATCTAATAGGCAAGGCTTCTTCTATAACCAGACCTAAAAAAAGAGTTGTTAGGAATGAAAACCTATAATGGCATCCTGAGTAAGAGTCAAGCAAGGGATAAGGTGAAAACCCGTAAAGGTAGTCTACCTTTAAAAGTTTATATGGAATGAAAACTTAAAAGGGCTTCCTAGGCAAAAGATAGACTAAAGGATAGGGCTAAAACCCCTTTGAGGGTGGTTTATTCTAAAAAAAAAAACTAAGAGGAGAAGCAGGCTTCCATGGAAAAACTCAGCTTCTCTTGACTAAATAGTATCAAGGCCAAGGATTGTTTTAGCAAGGATTAAAGGAAAAGGATTCAAGCCCTTCATTAAACCATTGACCATATTGAGTAGCTGATATTCTCTAAAATGGCCTTCAGATGAAATTATGAGACACTCGGAGAAAAAGATGAATAAGTATACACCCACATAGAGGGATAAAATGTTAATATAGCCTTCAACATAGGCTAAGAGTGCATTTAAAAAGACTGGTTCTCTCCTTGAGACCCATTTAGCAGCCAATGATGGGAGTATACCCCGAGCATTAACCACTTTGTCTAGGTAATGAAAAACACAGGACAAATAACAAGGTAGTGTATCGGATGAATAGGACACCTCAAACATTGTAAAAAACTCTTCAGACAGAGGGCATAATTCTTGATGAGAAAATTGGAAGATATGGAATTGTAGGTCCTAAAATTAGGTAATAGCTTTAAGAAAAGACAAATTAAGACAAACTCTTTGAAGAAAATTGAAACCACTATTGGAAGCCAGAACAAATGTTACTAATGTTGAAGGAAGATCAAGAATCTTATGAAGTCTTTGAAGAAATTTATTGTCCATCACTGCAAAAAAACATGCACAAACTCAAGTGACATGAGGATTTATGCATACATTTGTGCATTTATAGCCTAAGAGGTGAAAAACGGGCATTTTTGGTGAAAACCGGCATTTTATTACTGAAAATGGCCATTTTCTTCTTAAAAATAGGCATTTTTGGTTTTACCAAAAATAGTTGTTTGCTTCAAGCAAAACGGCCATTTTCAGCTTCAAAATGATCATTTTTTAGGCTCAAAATAACCATTTTTCCAGAAGTGAAAATGGCCATTTTGCCTTAGCATAATTGGCTATTTTTTACTGCTTTCTATTTAAGGCCACCTTTTTCCATTTTTGTCATTTTCATACACTCTTACTATTTTACCTTTTCATCAAAACATTCTATATACACACAACCATACCTCTATGATGTTACCCGTATCACTAACCTATGCCTGAGCATGTAGCTGTACCTAGTTAGCTTACTAATGAGAAGGCTAAGCAATTTCAACATATCTCGACTTGTAAATAGTTTGGGAGCTGTTACCTATACACACAGACCTTCAAGGACCTAGGCATGCTTGAGAGATTAAACTAGCTATTGGTATAAGTAGGATGGTTGGAGTTTTACTTTTAGAGGTGTGCCATATACCCTACTATCACCTTGAAGTTCCTGAGCACATTGCACTTCATATAAGTATATCCAAGTGACACCTCTGCCATTTAGTTTACTACCTTTAGGACTAGATACTAGATATCATTTCTACAGTTCACTGAGCTACTCCACCTATTGGTTAATAGGGCTATAGAGATCCCAGTGAGTTTGGATGAGCTCTAGAAGATCCTCGATTAGGCTGCCATAATCTATAATGCCAGTCAGATCAAGGTGTCATCCATTAGGGATCCTATCCATCGCTATCTACACAAAGTCCCTACCATCAATTACCTTTGATGCATAGGCAATTCTGGTCAGATGAACCAGATTAAGCTCTATAGGCTTTAGGCCATAGAGTACAGTATCTGGTTTAACCTAGCCTAGACCATTCTCAAGCACTTACACCGAGCGAGTAGATTCCGTAGTAAAGGGATCATTATTAGAGGAGTCATCATAGCTATACTACTAGGATTGGGTATTCTAGAGCAATATCTTAGTGCAGCACTCTAGTAGCAGCTCTATGTCGATAGCAATACCTACATAGCTATGCGGGTTATGAAGGCTAATTCACAGGTGCCAGCGGGATACAGGTTGCTAACAGATGCCAAGCTGGATGAGCAAGCATGAGAGCTATGAGGAGATATGACTGCTTTGCTATCAACCTCTTTGTGCTATTAAGCATAGACTCACCTCCTTAGCTACCGACCTAAAGATAGTGAATGGACGAGGTGGCTCTATCTTATTTAGCACCTTCTCTACCATTATACCAGACTCTTCTGTTGGGCATGAAAGCCCGAATGATAGAGCAGCTCCACCTTATTCATATAGACCACAGCACGAGGATTAAAGAGACCTATCTTAAGATGTCTTTAAGATTAGATATAATTGAGATAGAGCTCCAGATGCTTGGAACCTAGAGACACCCTTTGGCACCTTAGACTTTTTCTTTATCTTTTTGTCCATATTAGTTTTGGACATAAAATTTTGTACTCAAAGCTTTTATTTATAAAATTGTCATATTTTGTTCATTGCCTTCATCTTGTTGTTGAAACATCAATAAATCAAGAAAATGAATAATTGAACTAGAATAATAATATAAAAGACATAAAAAAATTTATAATAATATTGTTATGACATGAATCCAAGATGCACTCACACACAACATGCATTTATGATACAAATGGCCCCTAATGACTAACACATTTCACCTTATTTTTCTTCACAGGGGATAAGCCAAACATTCTATACAACATCACAAATGATAAGCCAACAATAGTCCACCACCATTTGCTCAGTTGCAGGGGGTATGGATAGTGACATGTAGTCAACAAAAATGAGAAATTCATTCAAACAAATCACATTAACTTCAAGTGCAATGTCTCTAACACTACTCGAGTCCCATTAGCTTTAGGTGCAAAATCTCTAGCACTACCTTAACTAAGTTAACTTTAGATGCAATGTCTCCAATACTATCTGAAGGAAAAAATCAACTTCGAGTTCAACATCTCTAGCACTACCCAAATTTTATCAACTTCAGATGTAATGTCTCCAGCACTCTCTGAAGGAAAAAATAAACTTCGGGTGTAATGTCTCTTGCACTACTTGAATTCCATTAACTTTAGATGTAATGTCTTGAGCATTGTCTGAAGAAATAAATCAACTTCGAGTGCAATATCTCCAACACTACCTCAATTTCCTTAACTTTGGATGTAATGTCTCTAGCACTATTCAAAGAAAAAAAATTAGCTTTGGGGGCAACGTCTCTAGCACCACTCGAATCCTGTCAGCTTTGGGTTCAATGTCTCTACCATGCTTGAACCAAGTCAACTTCAGATGCAATGTCTTGATCATTGTTTGAAAGAGAAAATCAACTTCAACTGTAATACTCAAGCACTACCTTGGCCCCATTAACTTCAATTGTAATGTCTAGACCAAAATAAACAACTTCAGAACACCTATAAAAAGCATTGCTGCAAAGACTGGGTTTCTAGAGCTCCCATGTTCGAATTGCCTAATGATGAAGAGAGGATGGAAATTCTTGATAAATAAGGATGTTAACATCTTGTTTAAAGATCTCAAAGTTTTCATTAAATTTTTTTCTTTTAAGTTTTTGCTCAACTTGAAAAACCTTACGATTCAACTTGAATTGAGAGAAAAATAAGCATCTATGGTGGTTAAGGGCTCAGGATGCCCAACACTAATGCCAAAGGGGTATAAGGGGCAAAGCCCTTGGCAATATAGAGTAAAGTTTTTTCATCTGTTAGTGGAAATGGCCATTTCAATAGGAAAATGATCGTTTTCATTGAAACGACCGTTAAAAGGGGAAAAACAACTATTTTACATTTGTAAATAGTCGTTTTGACAAAATGGCCTCCAAAATGGTTGTTTTCTACCTTAAAGTCCATGTATTAAAAATTAGCTCCCTACCATTCTAGGGGGTAACTTTTCTCGAGATACGTCCACCAAAGGCTTATAAAATGCTTTCCAAACACCTTTTTTTTATTTCTTAAAGGTTTTTTGCATAATTTTTCAACCTTTTCAATATCTTTTCCTAAAGGCAATTACATATGGTGGGTTGACCAACCTTTCTCCCTCTTTTTCTATTTTTCTTTCTTTTTCTTTTATCTATCTACCAATTAGATGTGAAAATTTATTATTTTTATATTATTATTGTTATATTTATTTGGTTATTTATTTCATTATATTATTCTATTCATTTTATTTTATTTCTTATCCTAACATTGTAATTTTGTTGTGTTGCAAGTTGTTGATTTATTGGGACTTGATTAACCTTTATTTTTGCCATTTTATTAAACATTGATGAAGTAGGCCTTAGCCATTCCTTTACTTTTTTTTCTTTTTCTTTTCTATTGTTTTTATTTTGCTCTTTATTTTCTTCTACTTATTCTTTCTATTATTATTCATTTTATTTATCTAGATTGTATTTTAGGATACTTCAAATGTAATTTTATTTTTATTCAATTAAAATGTATTTTAGGTAACTACCATATAAATTATTTTATTTTGATTATTTCCCTATATATTTTGTGAATGTTGTAATAGGTAAAAAATGATTTTTACATGTTATAAAAAAATAATCAAAATTATTTTGTACCTAATTAATTGGTGTTTTTTAATAAAACATGTTTCGATTTTTCCTTAATAAAGTCATAATGATAAAATTTATTTTTCTAAAATTGACATGCAAGAACCAATGTTCTCAAAATTATCAATTACCCAATTTTATGTATGATATTTTTAATTTCAAGCAATTTATTTATTTCTTGATTTCTTTTTTATAAATATATTTTGTTATTATTTTTATGTGATTATGTGATTTATTTTAATTTTATAACCCACATGAGAAAAAGGATAAAATTATAAATTTAAAATTCAAATTCCATATTATGTTGAAGTAAAAATAAGAGTAAGGTTCTGAACCACTCTGCTTTTGCCCCTATAAGGCATTTTCCAACTCTAGTTAGGTGGCAATTCCTACCTTGTGGTGCCCAACTCACTCTTTATATGCTAATCAAAGAGGAATTACTTAGGAATCCTCTAATTTCCACCTCGTCTTTTAGGACTCAAGGAGTGAGATTTATGTTGAGTCTTTGGTTGTTTTGATTTGACCGACCTCAAAAAGGAAGAGATGCGAACACCTATGCTTCGAGACAATTGAAACCTCTTTAGAGGAACTACCCTACTCATGACTTGGAGCTAGCTACCATTATTTGCTATAAAAATTTAGAGGTATTACTTGTATGATGGGAAGTGTTATATCTATACAGACCACAAGAGCCTAAAATATCTCCTTACTCAAAGGGAGTTAAACCTGAGGTAGAGAAGGTGGTTAGGGTTGATTGAAGATTATGATTGTTTGATAGACTAGCACCCAAGGAAAGTTAATGTGGTGGTAGATGCTTTGAGTAGGAAATTCATGGTAACTTTAAAAGCCATGAATGCTATATTATAGTACATAAGGGAAGATGTTATTCTAGTTGAACTTTAGATTAAAATAGATTTCTAGCTGCGGATTATGGAAGCACAAGGTAAAAATGAACAACTGGTAAAACTTATGGGTAAAGTTAAAAAGAGGAAGGCAATAAGATTTGAATTAAGTAAATATAGATGTCTATATTATTAGGGCAGGATGTGTGTACCTAGTACAAATGACCTATAGTGACAACTACTAAAGGAGGCACATGAATCTCCTTATTCCACGCACCTTAGTAGTACAAAGATGTACTTAGATTTGAAGTCTAAATACTGGTGGTCAAGTATAAAGAGAGATGTATTAGAGTATATGGCTAAACGTCTGTCATGTTAGTAGGTAAAAGCTAAACATCAAGTTTCTTTTAGATTGCTACGTCCTATAGCAATAATAGAATTGAAGTTGGAAAAGGTTATAATGGATTTTGTAATAGGACTGATTATAACCAGGAATAAGTGTGATGTTGTGTGGGTGATTGCTAATAGATTGACTAAAACAACTCATTTTATTATTGTCAAAACGAATTACTCACTAGAAATACTAGCTAAATTGTACATTGATGAGATTTTTAGACTCTATGGTATACTAGTGGCCATTATTTTAGATAAGGATTCTCAATTTACTTCAAGGTTTTGGAAGAAATTGCATCAAGCATTAGGCACCTAACTGATTTACAATACAACATTTCACCCTTAGATAAATGGACAATTAGAAAGGATGATAAAAGTGTTAAATGATATGTTGTGTAGCTATGCCATAGAATTTAAAGGCAGCTAAGACAAATACCTATCCTTAGCTGAATTTGCATATAATAACTGTTATCGAGCAAGTTTGAGCATGGCACCTTATGAGGCACTATATGGCAAAAGATGTAGAACTCCTATTGTGTTAGAGTGAAGGTACGGAAAACAAGATTTTTAGAGTTCATCTAATCAAAGATATAGAAGAAAAAGTTATGTTTATCAAAAAAAGATTAAAAGCTATAATTGACAGATAGAAGTCTTATGTTGACTTGAACTAGAGG
>CANXYI011910038.1:0-11562 GCA_948208565.1 Hura crepitans | reverse complement strand
TATATAATGAAACTGATATTTTAATTATAAAAAATTAATAGTTTATGATATTAATTGAATTTTTACAATCTTGTAAAATTACTTTAAAAGAATCATAATAATAAAATAAATAAATTTTTTTAAATCTTTAGATATTAATGGAAGTTAATTATTATTTATTTTAACTATTTAAAAAAATAATATCAAAAAACTTATTTTTATTAATCATAACAAGTGAATAATTAAGAATTTAAAATGATTTATTAATATAATAATAAATTAATAGTACATCAAAATTTATTTTAGAGCTTCGATTACAGAGAAGTAAATTATAGATTTTGAAGTTACCACCAATTGAATAAGGTGATAAAAAAAAATTGATTATTGATTTACCTTATATTGATTTGTATTTCACTAGATATTGTAACACCCTTTTGTTGGTTTTGCACAAGTCATGCATAGCGAAAATTTAAAAAATTTTGTGCAAAACCAAGTAATGGTAATAAGAATCTAAATAAATCAAAGCGACATACAACATAAAATTAAGCAACATAAATAAACCACAATGATCCTCACCAAGAACACCTCCAAGGTATCCACACAAGAATTGAAACGAAGAACAATGGAATATCTAGGTGCTAGTAAGATATTCAAAAGGGAGAAGAAGAAGAAGAAGCAGAGAATCCAAAAATTCATAGGGAGAGTATGTGAATTTTCTATCTATTTGGTGGCTGCTTGTTTTGGCTGAGTTTATGTAGGTTATTCACACTGAAATAACCTTCTTTAGGTTAGATTTTAACCCTTAAAATTTGACCTAAATCTCGTTCAAGGAGGCCCACAAATTGATTCCTTTTTTGCTTATTGCGTATGGCCTAATAAGAGGGTCCATGCACATAGAACTTTGAGACCCTTTTCTAGGCTTCCTTCTAAGGCTCTTTTAGGCCTTAATTTAAATTAGGCACAAGCTTGATTTATGGTCTTTTTAACTCTTAAAAAGGTCTATTTAAAATCAAATTAAAATATAAGCCCAAGTCCTTTTTGACAATAAAAAAGGTCAAAATAGGTCAATTGGGCTCCAAGCCCAATTTCTCTTTTTCTTCTTTATTTCTTCTCCTTCCAATGATATCTCATATCATTGAAATATCAAACACTTTGATAATCATTTCAATTCTTTAGTTATGTGACCCTATGGGTTTCTAAAACACGTTGGAAGTACATAGTGAATTAAAGTCCGAGTCCAACTGGGACTCTTATGGTTCAATCTTATTAAGCCTATAATTAATTCCCAATTAGTAATTCATTAATGTACAAGTCTTGAGAGCTATCTAGCAATACAATAAGACTATCCAAGTATTGAAAAGTTAAGTGGCTTAGCTTAACCCTTCCATATACAATTATCGTGTAATTACTCTTTTCACTATACTTTATCTTGTTTAGGTTTGAGTATGGATTTGTATCTACTCAATGCTTAATTAAGTATGTCTAATCAAACCCTAAATATGTTAATTCTAATATTTACATCTTTATTCCCAAAATGCCCTTGTGAATTTCATTCACTCTTACATTTCACTCTGATAAGAGATTCCTTGAATAAAGATATAATAGATTTGTGAAATAAAGTCCCCATTATAATCTGGGGTGGTGAATCCTCTATTGATCACTCAACTACCTTCAAGTATCTCAAAATATACCCAACCTCCTAGCTATGTATACATCATTGTAAAGTAAAAGCATTAGAGTCAAAGTATACCCTTTAATACTTAAGAAAACCTTAGTGATCTCTGGTCAGAAGAACTTGCACCTACTAATATGATGAGATAGCTTCACTGACATAGAATATTTATCCATGTGAAGGTCTCATTTTTGGGTCTCCAATGAACTTTTTTCTCAAACAAGCATCCACATGTTAACTCCAAGCATCACCATGCTTATAGCTTGTAAGAACTATTGTTTGATTAAGTCAAAAAGTATAACATGTGTTAGTCTATCCATATTTATAATGTCCCAACTTGTTAATACTATAACTAAGGATAGTTTTGGTATTTCACATTTGCATGCCATAGGAATCTCATATTATGAATTCTTCATGATTTCCTTCACACTATGAAATGATAGTAGGGACTTTATTACAAAGTTTAAGATCCATGTCAAACAAATGAATTAATTTTAAGCACTTATGTAATAAAAAATTCCTTTTATTATAAATGAATGTTTAAATGTACATGAAATATCCCTATTACACATGTGTCTAGGGCATACAACTAACAATCTCCCACTTAAATTAGAGCCAATCACCAATGTATTTAACACCCATATTATTTACATGAACTTATTTTGAGTCAGTGCCTTAGTGAGAGGATCATTAATGCTCCTATGGGGACTCTCTCGATCTTTATATCTTGCCTACCAATTATCTCTTTGATTAGATGGTAGTGCTTAAGGACATGCTTAGATCATTAATGAGACTGTGGTTCCTTTACTTGTGCAATGGCACTACTGTTGTCATAATACAAGGATACCAGGTTAATAATAGAAGGGACCACTCTTAGTTCAGTAATGAACTTCTTAATCCATAATGCTTCCTTAGCTACATGGGAAGTTGCAATGTACCTTGCCATGGTAGTTGAGTCTATAGTTGTATCTTGTTTGGAACTCTTCTAACTAACTGTACCTGCCACAAATAAGAACACATAACTTGATTGGGATTTGCAATCATCTTTATTAGGATAAAAGTTAGCATCAGTATACCCGCTAATTCATAAATCCCTTTCTCTATATACCAAGAATACATCCTTAGTCCTTCTCAAGTACTTAAGGATATTCTTGACAGCTATCTAATATTCCTCTCCATTTTCAGATTGGAATCTACTTGTGACACTTAGAGCAAAGGTTACATCAGGTCGCATACATAACATAGCATACATGATGGATCTTATAGCTAATGTATATGGGATCTTACTCATATGTTCCCTCTCCTTTTGTGTCTGCAGACATATAAACTTAGAAAGGATTTTCCCATGAAGCATAAGAATGAACCCTCTCTTTGAGAGATCTATATTAAACCTCTTTAGCATTTTATCTATGTATGTAGACTGTGAAAGACCTATCAACCTATTGGATCTATGTCTATAGATCCTTATCCTTAGTATATAGGTTGCTTTGCTAAGGTCTTTCATAGAGAACTTCCTCAATAGCCAAATCTTGACTGATTGAAGGGTTGAGACATTATTTCCTATGAGCAATATGTTATTAACATTTAGCACTAGGAAAATGACTGCACTCCTACTAACCTTTTTGTAAACACATGGCTCATTCGGATTTTGTGAGAAACTAAACTCTTTGATTATCTCACCAAATTTGATGTTCCAGCTCTTAAATACTTACTTTAATCCATAAATAGATCTTTAAAGTTTGCATACCTTGCTACTATCAACGGATATGAAGCCCTTAAGCTATGTCATATACACCTCATTTAACAAATTTCCATTAATGAAAGTTTTCTTCACATTCATTTGCAAAATCTCATAGTTATAATGAGCTACAACAACTAGTAAAATCCTAATGGATTTAAGCATAGCTACCAGTGAAAAGGTTTTATCAAAGTTAATTACTTGCCTTTGACGATAGCCTTTTACTACCAACCTTGCTTTATGGGTAACTACCTTACGCTCTATATTGGTCTTTTTCTTGAAGATCCATTTACACCCAATGGGTTTTATCTTTTAGGTGCATTAACCAAAGTCTATACTTGATTGTCATACATGGATCCATTTCAGATTGCATAGCCTTCAACCATAATTTTGATTCTGAACTCTTTAGAACCTCCTTATACCTTGCAGGCTCATCTTCTTCTATTATAGTTACATATGCTCATCTATGAGAAATTTATATCTCTTAGGTTTAGTATGAACTCTAGTAGAGCATCAAAGAGTTTGTGTTACAACAAGCTTTACTATTACATTATCATCGTGTGTAATAGGCTTAGGATCAATCAATTAATCTACCTTTATTTATGGGTTTTGAACTTTATCAAGTTTAATTTTACTTCCACTATTTTCCTTTAAGAGAAACTCTTTCTCTAAGAAGATAGCATGTTATAAAGGAAAAAACTTTTGTTCTAAAGTGTTGTAGAAATAGTATCCAAGAGACTCCTTTGGATACCACACAAATAAGCACTTGTCATTTAGCATCAAGCTAATTTGACATAATTCTTTTCACATAAGCAGGGCAACTCGATACTTTTAAGTGTGAAAGAATTGGTTTCTTGTTGCACCATATCTCATATGGTGGAACATTAATCGACTTTGATAAAACTATGTTTAGAATATAATAGTGGTATCTAGTGCATAACCTCAAAATGACTTGGGTAGAGTTGCAAAGTTCATCATGGATCAAACCATGTCTAATAGGGTTTGATTTCTGCTTTCAGATACACCATTATGTTGTGGTGTATCTAGAAGAGTACATTGAGATAATATGATATTACCTCTTAGATAGCTTTGAAATTCTTGACTTAAGTATTCTCCACCTTGATATGATCAAAGTGTTTTAATACTTATATCAAGTTATTTCTCAACTTCATTTCTAAATTCTTTAAATTTTTTAAAGGCTTCAAATTTGTACTTCATTAAGTACACATACCCATATTGTGAATAATCATCAATAAAAGTAATGAAGTAAAGAAACCCACCTCTTGCATGTGTAGTCATTGGGCCACATAAATCTGAATGTATTAGGTCCAAAAGACCACTAGCACATTCACCTTTTCCTCTAAAAGGTGTCTTTGTCATCTTGTCTAACAAATAAGATTTACATGTTTCAATTGATTCATAATCAAATGAACTTAAGTCACCAAACTTATGCAACTTAGTCATGCATTTCTCATTTATATGGCCAAGTTAACAATGCCATAAGAAAAATGGTTTCAAGCTATCAGTCTTAAGTCTTTCCGTATTAATGTTGTAGATCTCCTTTTGAAGCTTTATGGACATTGATACTAGCATAATACATGTTGCTAGATTAGAGTCCTCGACATGCTTCAAATATGCTGATTATTCATCAGCATCAACATTGTCACTAAGGACAGGTGGGATGGGCTTTTCCAACACATAAATGATTTTTTCACTTCTTAGAACTATTCTCAGATTTCTAAGCCAAGCTATGTAGTTAAACCTAGTCAACTTATTAGCTTTGAGAATCAAGCATAGGTTCATATTAGATGTGCTCATGATATAAGTATACATATATGTAAAGATTGCGAACATGTTAATGCATGATCATGTACATGAATGCATTATATAAGGTCTTTAATAAAATATATATGTTTTCTAAGTATTTTATTGTGAAACAATAACCTAGATCATTGATCTAAGAAAACTCGATGGTTTTCTTAGTGAGACAGTACCCATTTCTTATTAAGGTTAAACTTTGGGTTTGCCTAACAAGCCTAACTCATAACAGAAATGGTAGACATCTCATGCCTATTGCATTTTCATGCAATTACTGACTATTGGGTCGCCAACTCTTGGTGCATGTGTATCTCATACACATTTCCCTAATCTACCTCCAGACCCATTAGCCTTAAGTTTGCTTAACAAACCAATGGACTATCTAAAATGGACCCATTATTATAGTTTGTAACATATTTGATATAACATGAGCTTGAATTTACTCAACAACTCAATATTAAGAAGAACTCTAGTTATAACCATATTAACATAAGGCTTGCACGTCTTAGTATTAATTGAGGGTTTTCTTTCTTTTAAGTCTCATCATTGTTGCATACTTTTGTATGCTTATGCAAAATGAATTTGCATGCTTTGGCATGCTCATGCATATTTAATCTCATTAAATCATACATGCATATTTAATCTTATTAAATATATGACCTAGTTATAGACTTTTATTATATTGATTTCCCGAGCCTAAGGAAATCATTTGGGCTAAACCTAAGGTAGTATGTATGAATTACAAACGTAATAAAGAAATAATTAAAACATTTTTAAGTACTTCATTTGGTCTTTCTTGGTAATTCTTCTTCTCCATTTGCTCCTTACATATCTTCATCTTGTTTTAACCTTATGTAATATAATTACATAATAAAATTATTAAGAAGAACTCACGTTACATGTGAGAGGAGTTAGATGAGAAGAGAAATACAAAAGAAATGAGAGAAAAAGGTTGGGACATACAGGCTTAATTTACCGAAGAAAAAAAATACATGCAATTCATGATCAATCACATTGGTCATAGTCCATAACTAGTCATCATGCCAATCATACACCCTTAATATGCATTTCTAATACATCACATGTATTAAAACTTTGAAAAACTGATTATGGTTGATTACTAGCATTATAACTTTTATAAAACTAGTTTGGTTCATATGTCTTGATCATTTCAATTTTCATATAGTTGTAGTATGGAGTTTAATCAAATTAAAAATGAAATTTAATTATTTAATCTCATTAAAATATTAAATTACATCACTCATTTAGTAAGAGTTCTAATCATATTAGAATTCTAAATCAAATCAAACATTGCAAGCATATCATTTAGAATGAAATTATAAATTAGAAGAAAAATCTAAATTGCCTTGTTCACTTATCCTAATACATTTAAATAATAATTATCCATATTGGATTAGAATAAAACCTAATCCTTATCTTTAATTTAAAGTCCTAATCCAATTAGAAATTCAAATAAAAATAGGATTATAATTCTAATTTTATTAGTAATCACATTCCATGTAGAATTTATATTTACATGACAAAAATCATCTTATCTAAATTTAATTTAATTTATCAAATTTTGATTTTTAATTTAATTAAATTCAAGATGATAATTATCATAAATTTCTAGAAAAAAAATCTGATCAAATTGAATTTTAATTTTAATTAAAAATCTTTAAGCAGTAGTTCACAAGGAATCGAATTCCAAGCGAGCCGTAAAATTGTTTGCAACTCGGATGCTAAAATCAATGCCAATGAGTTTAGATCAATTCCAGTAGCCATTGACACCTTTCTGGACTTATAATAATAAATTTTATCAATTAAAATCATCCTTTGAGTTGTTGAATTCATGGTAAAATGAACTGACAAAATTTACTATTACATGATGCAAAATTGTACACAATCTTAACACTTAAGCAAGTTTATGAATCTCATTCACATGCCAATGATTTTTACCACTTAAAAATTTTTAACTAACATCATAAATATCTCAAAATAATGAAAATAATTTTTGAAAATTTTGGAACACAAATGAAACAAATGCCATAACAATTATGGCTTTTCAATTTTTGACCTCTCAAAAATCCAAATTCATGTCTCACTTATTTTACTAAATTAATTAATTTAATTTTCATGCAACATATGACCAGAATTAAAATAAATATTTTAATTCATCATACATTAGATTAAACCACAAAAATAGCAATTAGATCATAAAGCATGAAAACATGAACAAGGCATATTCTTCTGTGTGTAAAAACCATTTATGCACATAGAAGAATATTTTTCTTCTTAAAACTAATTTAATCCAATTAAAAGTCAAGAAATCTGATTTTAATATCTTTCCAAATCAATTTTAATCATATTAATTAGATCTGATTATAAAATTAAAATCAAGAGCTGCCGCTAAACCAATAAATCATAAAATCATATTTTATATCTAAATCAACCATAACCAAAATTTTTACCATTTTGAATTATTCGAGAACCTAGCTCTAAAAACAATATTGGTTTTGAATGGGTCATGCACAATGGAAAATTAAGAAATTTTTTACATAACCAAGCAATGATAATAAGGATCCAAATAAATAAAATCGATAAATAATAGAAAATTATGCAATATAGAAATTTTACCATTATTTGTTGATGGGTGATTCCTTGTCTTTAGCTCACCTCACCGGATTGTAGCAAACCTTAATAATCCTTACCAAGAACACCTGCAAGGTATCCACACAAGAATTGAAGTGAAAAACAACTGAATGTCTAGGTGCTAGTAAGATATTCAAAAGGGAGAAGAAGAAGAAGTAGAGAATCCAAAAATTCACAAGGAAAGTATGCAAAATTTCTGTCTATTTGGTGGCTGCTTGTTTTGGCTAATTTTATGTAGGCTATTTATTCTAAAATAACCTTCTTTAAATCTCATTCAAAGAGGCCCACAAATTGGTTCTTTTTTTTTTTTTTGCCTATTACGAATGGCCTAATAAAAGGGTCCATACATATAGAAATTTGAGGCCCTTTTTTAGGCTTCCTTCTGATGATCTTTTAGGTCTCAATTTAAATTAGCCATGAGTCTGATTTATGGTCCTTTTGACTCTTAAAAATGTCCATTTACAATCATATTAAAATATACCCTTAATTGGGCCTATAAGGCCTAAGTCCTTTTTAACACTTGAAAAGGTCAAATTGGGTTAACTAGGCTCCAAGCCCCATTTCTCTTTTTCTTTTTTATTTTTTTCCATTAAATGATATCTCATATTATTAAAATATCAAACACTTTGATAATCATTTCAATTCATTAAGTGTGTGAACCTATGGGTTTCCCAAACACATTAGCAGTATATAATAAATTGAAGTCTTAGTCCAATTGGAACTCTTATAGTTCAATCTCATTAAGCCTATAATTAATTTCCAATTAATAATTCATTTATGTACAAGTCTTGAGATTTGTATAGCCACACATCAAGACTACCCAAGTATTAGAAAGTTAATTGGTTTGACTTAACCTTTCCATATACCTTTACCGTGTAATTACTCTTTTCACCATATTTTATCTCGTTTAGGTCTGAGTATGGATTTGTGTCAACTCAATGCTTAATTAAGTATGTCTAATTAAGCCCTAAATATGTTAATTATAATATTTACATCTTTATTCCTAAAATGCCCTTGTGAATCTCATTCACACTTGCATTTCATTCTGATTAGAGATTCCTTGAATAAAGATATAATAGATTTGTGAGATAAACTCACCATTATAATCCAAGGTGGTGAATTCTCTATTGATCACTTAACTACCTTCAAGTATTTCAGACTATACCTAACCTCCTAGCTATGTATACATCATGGTAAAGTTAAAGCATCAGAGTTTTGATAATTAAGATAACCTTGGTGATCTCAAGTCAGAAAATACTTGCACCTACTAATATGAAGAGATGACTTCACTAACATATATTATGTATCCATATGAAGATCTCATTTTTGGTCTCTAATAAACTTGTTTCTCAAATAAGCATCCATATGTTAACTCTAAGTATCACTATGCTTATAGCTTATGAGAACTACTATTTGACCTGGTCAAAGAATATAACATGTGCTCATCTATTTGTATTAACAATGTCTCATCTTTTTAATACTATGACTAGGGATAGTTTTAGTATTTCACATTTGCATGCAATAGGAATCTTACATCATGAACTCTTCATGATTTCCTCTGCACTGTGAAATGATAACAAGGACTTTGTTACAAAGTTTAAGATCCATGTCAAACAAAGGAATATAAGCACTTATGTAATAAAGAATGCCTTTTATTATAAATGAATGTTTAAATGTACATGAAATATCCCTATCATACATGTGATCTAGGGTATGCAACTAACACCCTTTACTCGATCCATAGGGAAAGTCAAGTAAAATGATGTCACACCAACTATGCATATTTGTGAAAGTGTATGCTAGAAAATTTCCTTTCCTATATTCATTTTAAAACATTTTAATTGTCGCACCCTCCACCTGATTCGTACACCGGACTTGAATGGAGGACACGTGCACATAAAATGATATCTAGTCCATTATCTCAAAATCACTTAAAATTAAAAACTTTTATATAAAAAATATTTTTTGACTTGGAAATGCACTAACACATCAAAAATCTTTTTGGCATGCAAACTGAGGTAAATATTGGGGTCATCGTGTCAAAAATTTAAAAGCATAACAACTGTACCGAGACACTTTCCCAAATTTTTACCTGCTTGAAAACACTTATATATATCACAAAATATCATCCCCAACTCAAACGGGTCCTCTTGACCCTCTAAATCACAATAATATCATAATAAGCCTCAGGCTCTCACAATCAACATTCCCACATGCAATTTGTCAATAACCACAAATAGCATGCGAGAAAATATAATTAAAATCTATAGTTATAATATTTAATACAAAACCCCATTGCAAAACGTAGATTAAACCCAATCCCTTCGGGATCACAAGAGCACACAACTAATAATACCATTATATTTACATCATGACTACTATTACAAAAGATTACAAAAATACCCACACATAGGTTATCTTCGTGTCTCTTGCTTTCGAAAGCTTTGGCTCTAATCTGCTATCCTGTTACCTATGCATTGCAAATAAGCAATGCGCCAAGCTTTCACTTAGTGGTGTAATCACTTTATGGTGTAATCACTTTAACTTGTAAAATGGCAAATTATAGTATATTATATATATTCACAACCAATTTGGGTTTTAAAGATTTACCACATGCATTTTTCCTAAGTTATATGCAATATAACCCATTTCGGGTTTAACATCATATAAATGCCAATTTCAGTGACATAAATGCAACAAAAGTCATTTTCAGTTCTAGAATCATATTCATGCATATCTAGTGTCCTATAAGCCAGTATACACATTCTAAGCATAGACAAATGCAATTATTGGCACATTTATCGAGGCATTATTAAAACATCAGTTTACTGCCGTTATTTGGGCATAATGCATAAAACCTTATTCTCTAAGCATCATTTATGCCAAAAATCACCATTACCATACATCAACCATTTGTCAGTCGTGTGTTATGGTAAAAAGTCATGCCGAACTCAAATAATGCAACAAATAGTGACATACTTATTTTTCAGTCATAAGTTCCATAACACATATCATAGCTGTCCATATTAGTATTTTGAGGTTTATACACATATCTAATCACAATAAATAGTCATACGAGTAATAATAAACTCATTCAAGCATCTCAAGACCAATTCTAAGTCATTACATGAAATTATGCCTGTAGGTCACTTATTAATGCCACTTTAACATTCAAACTTAATTATGCCATTATTAAGCCATTTGACTATTTAATTGATGCCCATATCCATAAGACAACTAAACAAGACTGGATAATAGAATTACTTAGGCCCGAAGGCTTTCCACATCCGAAGATGTGTAACTTAGGCTCGAAGGCTTTTATACCACATAGGTAAGTAAACTTAGGCTAGTAGGCTCTTATACCACAAAGGTAAGTAAACTTAAGCTCGTAGGCTCCCATACCATAAAGGTAAGTAAACTTAGGCCTGTAGGCTTTCATACCACAAAGGTAAGTAAACTTAAGCCCGAAGGCTCTCATGCATATCAGTAAGTAAATCTTAGCCTCGAAGGCTCTCATACCCCTTAGCACATAAATCAATGACCCATAGGTCTCACACTCATAGGTATGCTAGCAACTGCTACAATCCTAGTTAACCGGTCAACCTATCCAAACTAGGTTGTCTAACTATACAGGCATCATTAAACATGTCATTATATGTCAAATTACTTGATTTCACATTTCATTTCATTATATTAACATGAA
>CANXYI011909900.1:0-13825 GCA_948208565.1 Hura crepitans | reverse complement strand
ACCACAAATAAATATAAAAAAATTATAAAGGAAAAATCTCCTTGGATCTTAGTCCAAATTGACCTCAAAATGTCCAAATTAGGTCCATGCGAACCTTTCACATACTCTCTGTATTTCTTTTCTATGTATCTCAATAAACATAGTTAAAAACATAAAACATGGTTTATGCAAACATCATTGATGTCCATGCTAAGCCATATACATATAATAATATATAGATTGAAGATATAATAAATGTGATACGATATTTTTAAACTTTATTTTAAGTAATTAGCTATTAAAAATAATAAACTATATCCATAGGGACTTTCACACCCAAGAGTTTGGTCTATACGAACTTAATTTTTCTATTTAAAAACTAAAATCAAATTAAAATATAATGATTAATTAATTTAAACAATGTTTTAATTTAACCAATACACTAAAATTGAATTAAAATATAATGACTTAGTCAATCAAATAATGTTTTAATTTAAGCAATGCATTAAAATCGAATTAAATATAATGGCTAAGTTAATCAAATGATGTTTTAATTTAAGCAATGCACTAAATAGCTAGATCTACTCTAATAATTGAGGCTATAATCAATATAAATTTATTAACTAAAGGAATTATTATTATGGAGATCCTTGATCTAAATCATAATGAATAAACAAGATAGGGCCTTATAATTACTTAATTAAGACCTTAAAATAGTAAACAAATGCTAGGGTTTTCAAAGAATTATAAGCCTTAGTGTAAGCTAAAAGACTTGTAAAATAGCTCTTTACTCTTTAGGGTTTCAACAAATTAATTGATCCCTCAAAAGTTTGATAAATGATGTATTTATAAAAGAATTTTAGGGTTCCAAATGTGCTAGAGTAATAAGGTTACAAAAGAGAAATCCAAAACAAAAAGTAGAGATTAAAAAGGAAATAGGGTTTCTAAAAGTTGTCTATTATGTTTGTTATAATTTTTGTGTGGAATTAATCACAAAGAAGTCTATGCAGACCTTAATACCTATAAACTAAGTTCATGTAGACTTAGGTCAACTTTTGGTCCACTATTTAACTTTAGATGGCTATCATTATTGGTCCTAGACCTAAAGTGTCTATAATTGCCCCCTACTTTGGTGAGCTATATGCCCTATGTGTGATAAGACTCAACAAAGTAAATAAGCCAAGTTAGGAATATGTACATGAGATTATAAGTTGTGACCACAAGTTAGACTAGCCTAAATACAAACACACCTAACTTAGGAATTGATGGCTAAATTATGTTGAATACGAGTGCAATTTGACTAAGAAGATGATGTGAATAATGGTTGAACCATGCTAAATATATACACAGATGACTTGAGGATTATGTAGATAATGGTTGAACCATATTGAATACGAACATAATTGGCCTAATTATTTTATGAGTAGTAGCTGAACCGTGCCAAATACAAGCATAGTTTGCTTGAAGATAAGTGAGTAATGGCTAAATTATGCTACATATGAACACAGTTGGCTTGAGAAATGATGCACAACTTAATTGAATTTGAAATGAACTTGAATAGAATCATCATATAAATAATTGGGAAAAATGTTTATACAGAGTTTGGTTTTGCTAAAGGAAGTTCATATGGGTATAAAGTTGTTTCCTTGTCCATTTAGGTCCGTACAAATAATGTCTCTTATATCTATGAAGAAATAAGGTCCATATGGATGTTGAGTCAAGTTTTTTAAAATAAAATTGCCCCTTTTTCTTCTTTTTCTTCTTCTTCTTTTCCTTTTTCTTATCTAGTTCTTTATCATTCCCTCTCTTTACCATTTTTTATCACATTCCAATAGTCTAATAGAACCTAAAAACACTTTGATCATTCCTGTTGAAGCATCTTGCACTTTAGGTGGTAAGAAGCTGCCTCCACCAATGATGAAGCTGCTACCACCACTACCATGGCTAATAGTATTAACCTGCCATAAGAAGAACAAAAATCCTTGAGATATTAAAGTTTTTAAGGCCCCAAAAGGGTATATCAATCCAATCATATACAACCACCCTTAGAATGTAGCTCTAGTGTATGGAATTAATTTTAGAGACCCTATAACCAATCTTACTGGAACTCTCAAGCCATAATTGTTTTGAAAAGGACCCTTAAGTAGGCTTCTCATTCTTTTCCATTTTTTATATGTTCTTTATTTTTTATTTGTTTTAAACTTATATTAGTGCAACAAATATCAATGAAAACCTTAGATTAGGTAGACATTAGTTTGTGTAAACATGGGAAAATACCATAGACCTAGGTTTGATTTTAGGTGCTTGTAGACGTTTGGTAGTTTAGGAATTCTAAAAGCCTTTATGTGAACTCTATGTGGACTTGAATTGTTTTAAGAACCAGTTTATATAAACCTTGGTAGGATACTCTATAAGCTTAATTTGAAATGTTTCTATGTTTGTTATTTATAGTTTATGCAAACTTATTATTGAATAATCCATAGAAAATAAAGTTTGTGCAAACTTCATGCCTTGTTTTCACTTGAGTAAATTGGTGAAGATAATTTTGGCTATGAATATAATCTATTTGAACTTTAAGTCCAATCCTATGTTTCAAAATGGTGTAAACACATTATTAAGTATAAATGTAATTTTTTCTAATTTATAATTACCTTTGCTTTTTTTTTACTGGTCAGCTAAAAAGTCAATGGAATATGTTTGGGCCTCAGTAATGGTGTGCTACTCTAACTTAGCTAGTGAGAGATAAAATTAAGTTGATTGGCTTTAAGATGTTTGTAAAGTACCTAGCCAATAGTGACTTTAGGAGACATCTTTAAGCTCTGTGTGCTCTACTAGATAGGTGGATAGACACCACCCATTCCTTCCACCTATCCTTTGGTGAGATGATCATTACTCCTTTTGATTAGGCATATATCACTAGAGTGTCCTACTCTAAATCATTTTTTTTACACTAGGCTCTGAATTACAAGCTAAAGGTGGATGTAGTCAAAGAGTTGCCTGGTTTTGTATCCTTAGATAGATTTGTACGATATGGTGTACTAACCTATATGAGCAATGGTATGGGAAGACTCTTAAATCTCTTAATGAGGTAAATTAGTGTCCTAAATTCTTTATCATGTTTCTTCTAGGCACCATGTTGTTTGCTAATACAAATGGCAATACCAACTAGAGCTTCTTCCTCCTTTTTGAGAGATGCAGAGAATATCTTCGAGTTTGACAAGATGCTGCCCTTCTAAGATGGATGTATTAGAGCTTTAATGTCACATGTATGACCAAAAGTCCCAATGATTTGTACAGGGCTTTATTTTTGGAGTGCTAGTTAGATTTAATACTTTATATGCATCTTTTTGACTTACCTTCTTATCATTGGTTTTTTCTTATACGTTTTGATTTTATACTTGCAAGGTCTAGGCCTATGAGCTACATATTTTAGTATGCTCATATGAGATGGATTCTCTTTTTAGTTCCTAGCTATAGACCACTAAAAAAAGCCTTAACTAGCTCATGGTAGATGCATTTGGTGGCCTAAAAACTAAGTTTATAAGGTCTTAGGTAGCCTTTAGTCCACTATTTAACTTTCTCTAGCTATATCATTAGTCTTAGACTTAGGGTGTCTACACTAGTAAGTCCTCAAATTCCAACTTTGGTTGAAATGCAAGCTTATTATGTCATATTGTGTTTATTGAAATTATATGTATTTATGGCTTGATTCAATTATTTGGAAACATAATTGTATGAAAAATGTGTTTGAATAGTGAAGATGGTTCTTAAAGTTTGTGTAGAGAAATGGTCAAAATTTATGAGCCAACATGACCTTATATAGCTTGCCTAAAAAAAAGAAATTTATAGTTAGATTATTATTTTAGGGAACATAATAAATGATAAAAATGATGAGAAATGAAAATTAATGTTTTAATAGCTTAGAAGTTACTAAACTTAAAATGTTCTATGTATATTCAAAATTTTAGTGAAAGTTATAATTAGCTTGAGAGATACATAAATAAAAAAAAGAGTAATATCATGCTTGATCTTACAATAGCCAAACTAACCTACAAGAGAGTAATTAAAGTCTTCTTGTTTATGAAATGAATAAATAATTTGATTAAAAAATATTTTATAGCTAAGTGATATTTGGAAATAGAATTTTGAATAAATACTTAAGGTTGGAAATTTAGTAACATGTCATGTAAGGATTTTCATTATTTTGTACATGAGAAATAAAGGAAACAAATGCTTAATATGAGAAATGAAATTAGCCCAATTATGCCTAGGCTAAAAATTATAGAGTTTGGATAGATTGGCATGCTGATAGATATTTTTAGCAGTATTATGATGACTATATTCAGTTAGTATCACTACTTGATTGACCATTAGAGGCACTATAACCAAAATTTGGAAATTTTTGTCAAGTAACTAAAAAGCCAAGATCCTCTTTAGATAGTTAATAACTCAAATAAGATAAGAATGTGTTGAAAGCTCCCATATTGTCGACATAAACATATGGGAATGTACCAAATGATCTCCCATAAACTTATAAGGATTATGCAACCCTCTTAAAAGTTAAGTCACATTGGTAAGCCTCTACCACATGCAAGTAAAACTAATCATGTTACTAGAGGTACCATCTACAAAGTACACCTAGGCATCAACTAAATGGTGTTAAACATGGGTTGATCTATGAGGCTATGGCTTTAAGTAGCCCCATAATTTTTCCTTGAGAGAGATGATGCGAAGCTATTCTTAAAGCCATAGCTACACAAAAATAAAAGCAAAGTCATAATCCTAAATCATAAAATAAAGAGACTAAATTTAATAAAGTGATAAATGATATTTAAAGAAATAAAATGAAATGGGCATCTTTGCTTACATGGTCTAACCATAATGTTTTAGCCAAGATTATAAGCATAAGGTTTAACCTTGGTGAAGCTAACTTAGTAGCCTGGTAATGGCATAATTTCGTTTACCAAAAAGAGACACTAGTAAGAATTGACTAGTAAGATTCAACCTCCTCACATTAGGATTATCATATAAAACAAATAAGTTCTTAAGGATACCTTATTATGTCTACCCATCATAAAAAAACAAGTGGGAAATTCTAAATCAAAGCATAAAGTGAGTTGGGGAGGGTAAGGTGTAATGCACCGCAAATCCTGATAATTATGAATAGTACTTTCCTAGGATGAGTAGTGATATTGAGACCTCGGGATACACTAAAGTCACTAGGGGAAACATTATTCATAAAATAATTTTTGGTAAAGTTTGAAGTCAATCGGAGGTCGTTAGGGTTAAAATGCTAAGTTTTTACGGCAGTGTCTTGGGAATAGTGACTAAGGCAAAGCTAAACCGTAAATTAATTTTAAAGTTGCTCAAAAAATTATGACAATATTATGACTTGATACTTAAAAATTCTAATGAATCTAATGGCATAAAATCAGAATTTTTTGATATCGGGAACTAATTTTTCTAGAAATTGAGCAACATAAAATTAACAAAAATAATTAGTTTTTCAGTATTTTTAAGCACCAATTTTTAGAGGCATTTAAGGTTTAATTAAAGTGAATTATTGACACAAAAATGGCTATTTAAAATGCTTAGGAATTTAAGAAAAATTTGAGGAACATTTCTAAATGAATTTTTTTGGAACTATAAATACATGAAGTTTACCCAAACGACCTAAAACACTATTCACCTTTCTTTCTCAAGCAACTAACCGATGCCCTTCACCATTCCTCTCCCTTTCCTTTCTTTCTTCTTCCCTTCTAAAGCCAAAATTAACTCACCAAAATAAAATTTTAGAGCCTTCATGACATGAATAACACATAAGAAGCGAAAATTTTGAGAAATAAGGCCCGAAAATGTTAGAATTCATTCCTCATGAATAGTACCCTTGAATTTTTTAGGTAAGAATTTTTTACTTCCATCATTTTCCCAAGAAACTAAAGGTGCCCAAGAGTCAGCATATGGCCTTAGATTAATTTTTAGAGCTTCGATTGATTTATTATAGATTTTTGAATTTTCTATTCAATTTTGTTAGAGAATTCTGAACCAACCCAGGATAAAGGCAAAGCAAAAGTGTATATAGGTCTTAGGGAGTCCCTACAAAAGCAATGGTATGTACAATTGAAACAGTATGTGAGGATTTTTAATAAATTCAATAAATGCACATATTATATGTAATTGGCCATTAATGCTTAATTAATGTATATAAGGCCTAATATGCATATTTGTGTGTATAATTTGTCATCTAATGAATGTATTTCAATGTATACATTACTTAGAATTGAATGAAAATGACAAAAAGATCAAATGGATTAATTGAACCTATTATGTAACATAATAGGTTATGAAAACTTAAAGTGAACATGTATGACCTCGTAGCCTTAAAATAAGCATATATAGCTTAAATGACATAAATAAGATGGCATGGAAATGAATTAAGGTGTTGGAAAGGTATTATGTGCATCTTGTGTAAAGTTGAGGATGTGAATGCTTATGATGTGAAAATGGCCTTATATGGATATTTAGTTTGTGAAAATGAATATATTAATGACAATGCTTGTTTTAGAACATAAAATTTTGTTCAATTGAGTATGGTGGCTAAAACTTTGGTGGTGGCATGAGTATGTTGGTGCTTTAAAATGCATGTGAATGAGCAAAATGATTGTGTGTTATGTAGGTTATGGCATGTATGAGATGTTGCATGTTCACTCATTTGAAATGTTATGTTGTCTTGGAATGAATGTATTTTGATGTTAATTAATGGTAAAAAGAAAGTTTAAGGCCTAAACATATTGGTTGGTCGAATGGCCTAATTATGGAGACAAACTTGAATGTCTTTTAAAAGAGGAGATTTTGATGTTAGCATGTAATGTAACATAAATTTTGTGTGAACATACATAATGACATGAGAAAGGAATATATGAACCTATAGAAGGTCCTAAAAATCGAAGGAACCTAAAATGAGTTTTAAAAGGCATATTATGCCATGACTTGTGACATAAAGAGAATAAAGGCATAAATGGACATGAAATTCCATTATGACCTTAGATTGAGTTTGTAAATATTAAAAGAATGTTAAAAATCCACAATTGAGTTGGATAGTGTTTATGAACACAGAATTGGCATAATGTGAGAAAAATAGGTCATTAGGCTCAAAATGGTGTTTTCAATGTAAATACATAGTTTTAGTCACCTAATGGCTAAAATATGCACCTTAAAAGCTATATGAATTTATTTAAGATGGTGAATTTAAATACTATGGATTTTGGCCCATGAGATGCACAACCTATGAAATGGATAGGTTGACTAGTCAACTAGGAGATATAACAGTTGCTAAGGCACTTCGGTGCTTAGAGGGTCCAAAGGTACACTTGTAGTCTATCCACAAACCTATATGATTCAATTTTTGAATCTAGCAGATACAGCTACTGATAAAGGTTCCATTGGGGCCACTGCATAACACATTGCAAGTGCAGTCGCATAAGTCAGGTTAGACACTGCACTATGTTGGTGTGGCAGCCGTTAAGTCCAAAATATGGACCACTACACAATATACGATCCTATTATCCATAAGATTATAGTAGATATCATGGGCAATAATTGAATGAAAAATAAAGAAATGGACAAATAATCATACTACGCATGAAATATGATAAAATGGCTACACAGTCAACATAAAATGTAAATTTGACTTAAGAAGAATATGTATTGAATATGTGTTATGATATTCATAGGCATGAATGAGCTATGGTTATAATATATTGATTATGTCATATGTGATTCCATTACCGCATATAATGCTTATTATGAATGTATGCATGTCCATAAGCATGAATGACATGAATGTACATTGATGAATGTATAAAGTGTTTTAAATGGCATTAATGGCACAGATTATTTCAATTTCACCATTAAGCATTATGCTTATCATGTTGTGTGTTTTATGACGTGTAGGTATGAAGACAAGTGATATGAGAACCTCAAAACATCAAGATAACTGACGTGAAGGCTTATCTATTTTGGTAAAGCTTTTGTAATTAGAAGTGATGCATAGGAGCACTCAACATATATGCAATATGGGTTGGGTTAATTTGTATCCATTTTGAAATCTTTGTAACTAAAGACATTTATTTTGGATTGTTTGATGCTTAGACTATTTTAAACTTGTGAATTGCATGAGTAACTTGTATGATATCTCTTCCTAAAGCTGAGATATCATACTACGTATTGAGTATTGCTAGAGTGATTAGAAAGATCATATATTGTTAAAGAATGAATGTGTGGATTATAAAAGTGCTTTTATTAATGTAGTTTGACACAAGAAAAATTTTGACACAATGCCCGATACAGCTGTTATGCTGCCAAATTTTCAGCATAAAGATTCTCAATTTTTCATGTGTAACACTATTTGAAATAGATTTTTAAAAACCTATATTTTAACATATTATCTTTTATAAAGAATGTTAAATAACAAATAATCAGGTAGATAAGTTTGATATCTCAATATATGTGCACACTTTAGTCAGGTTCAATGACCAACCAGCATCCAGACCAAGTAAAGGGTGTCACATTAGGTACCTTAAGTGAAGGGACAACTAATTTTTGTCCTCAAATGAAATAAAGTTTTAATATCACTTAGAAGTCTTATATCAAAGGACATAGCTCTTATGAATTGAAGTAAAACACATGGCCAATAAGGTCCTAAAACTTAGTAGTAACTTTGAGAAGGGGGATTTCTAGCTTTACACCAGCCAGAATTTTAGAGAATCAATTCCCATGAAGCAAAGGGGATTCCAACCTTTAGTGCTTAAAGTCTTTATGATGAAAATTAAAGATATAGAAAATAGGAAAAGAAAAGTAGGTAATTGTTGATTTTGAGTTTTTGATGTGTTTAAGAGGTCCCGATGGTCGTTTATATAGCCTTTAAGAGCCAAAAACCATATTAGAATTAAAATTAGAATAAAATTTGCAAAATTATAATTCTAAAGATATATGTGCAGATGCCCATAATATTCATGCAAACATCTAAAATGTCCATGTGGACATCACCTAATGACTGACATTAAATTGAAAATTATAAAGTTATAACCCTAGTTGGATTTGTACAAAAAGTTTGTGTAGGCATCTTAGAAATATACATAACATCTATAATGTCTATATAGATATCCCCTATTGATAGAAGGAAAGAAGGGGGCTTAGCTTAAAGAAAATTGGAAAATTTGCAAGCGTATTCCTTCGCTAGCCACAAGACTTATAATAGAAAAATGAAAGCAATCTATAAAAATAAATAAGTTTCTTATGAATAAAATAAAAAATGGATTTTTAATGCTATTCAAAATTTACAAAGTAAGAAAAAGAAAAAAAAAATCAAGAGCAAGCCCTAATCACTATTCTTAGAGGTTAGAGGTAGGCCTTTCTAAGGCAAGTTAACTCACATTTGTTGAAGAAACCCTCTTTAAATTATGATCCTCACTGGAGCTTCCCCCGAGTAGCTCCTATAGATCCATGCCCAGTGTATTTATGCATAACTTTTATGGCAATTTATTTGGATAAAAGGTGTTACTAAAAAAAAATTTAAAATCTTTAAAATTATATAACTAATAAAAATTATTGTAAATAAATAATGATGGTAAAAATTGACTCAATCCGAGAACTTGACTCATTTAACTCTAAAAAATTTATTTAAATCTAACCCAACCCATCATTAACACATTTATTACCTAACCTAATTGACTCGCAAAATGAACTGACTTAACTTAGCCCTTTGTGTGAACCATTTGACGCAACCCGTTTATGACTCACTTATGACCTATTTATCTTACTTGTAACTCTGTCACTTTTATATAATATTAACTATGAAAATAATTATTTTTATAGGTTATACATGCATATTTTTTATTTCTAATAAATTCTTTTTTCAAAACTAATTTTGTACATATCTGTGATGGTTTGGTTTCTAGTTATAATCGAACAAATTTGAAATAACCAAAAATGAACTTTGATAAAAATCTTAAATCAAACTAAACCAAATTATAGAAAGTCAAAATTTGATATAAATAAATTGAACTGAACTCTTGATAAATGCATGAAATGAGAAATTAAGGTAAAAAATTATATAGTTTTGGCATATTTCGATTAGCTGAATTGAACTTGATAAAATCAAATTGAAGTGATTAATCGATATTCTTAAAATTACTGACCAAAGTTGAATTGAAATTTGAAATAATCAAAATAAATAGTTTGATTTGATTTTCGATTATAATCAAATTGTGCTCACTTTTATTGTATAACTTGTCTTGTTTAACAATTACCCATTTAGGTCATGACCCAAGCCACTCAACCAAACCCTTTTCAAAATAGGTTAATAAAATAATAAATACTTAAGTATTAATTATTTTAATATAATTCAATTTTATAATAGTTTAGTGAAATTCAATATAATTCTTGGTATAGATCTTAACAAAGATCCAAATTTGTCTATAATTACTATTAATGATACAATTTGGTTTAGTTCTAGTTAGAAATTCACTGATATAGTTTGGTTTTGGACTTTTTCTTAGTATTTTGATCTACTTCGAGAAGATTTAAGATCCATGGACACCCATAAAGATAGTGGTACTAGTTTCAATGACCATGATTTTATAGTTAAGCTTGCAGTTTCAAAAGTTTGTAGTTTTTTGTTTAAGAATGATTTTAATCTTTAACATTTTAGATTGTATGATTTGTCAATTCTAAGACCAATACATATATAGGCAGTCTTAAAGAACAAGGAGGTTGTGATAACTTATCTAATTGATGCTAATCATAATATAAAACTAGAGTATTTGTGTTTAATTATGTAATAATCTTGATGAGTAATGCGGTATGACTTTGCAAGGTTTTTTCAACTATGAACTTAAATTTGATCCTTAATTCTAAAATGAGATTTTAATTTTATCCAAAATGTTGTAAGAAAGTATATGAGATTATCATTGATTTTAATTGGTATTAACACTTTTAAGTGATACCAAATGGTAGAAAAAATTGAGAATTAACTTATTAGTATAAGTATGAGGGATTGAGGATATGAGACTAGAGCTTGTTCTTGTTTGTCATGAACTATTGATTAATCTTGCATTACTTAGGAATTCTTTCTTGTATAGGATATTATTTGCTACTGCTTCAGCATGTAATAAGTATGTGAAATTTTTGAAGAACCTTATTAAACTTGTTGAAGCACTTTTACAACCTTATAATAGTCTCTTATCTCTATCAATTAGAACTATTTACTTGTAGTATACTTTTGAAGTTTCCATTCATATCTCTTATAGAACAAAGTTGTGGCTAATGACATGGCATTAGAATCGACTAGTTTGGCAGTCCGAATTTATTGTCCTAAAAGTTTTAATTTAGCAATAGCTATATCACCTTCCAATTTTAAATAGAATGATGGGTTCAATCATAGGGATTCAAATAAATTACATAAAGATATTTCTCCTAAAGAAGGTAGGGTTGAGTGCATATCTTCTTTAGATAAAAAAAAAAGAGTTTTATTGCATGAATATATTATTAGCCTAAAAAATTAATTGAATTAGTTGTATGCCCATTATTACGAAGCTATAACATTGAAATGCATGAGTAAACAGATAATATATTTGGACTTATTGAAGTAATATAGCTAGAAATCTTGATTGTTTAATTCCTATTAAAGTATATTTGAAAAAGGGGATTGTAAAAACATCTATAGCCATTAAGTTAATAAGCAATGCCTTTTTTGAGGAGCATGGTCTTGTGTTAATAAAAGCTCAAGAAGGGGTTTTTTTTTAGTTGATGGTTAATACTTAAGGAGGATCTTTTTGACCTTGATATAATTTAGAGAGTGTAATATTACCTTCATCAAGTTTATTTTCCCTAGTTGCCCATGGATAGAAAATATAGCCATACCTACTTCATAGAACAATCTATCTAATAAACCATTTGTAAAGAGAAATGGAAGAAGAAGGGGATACTAACATTTTTAAAGAAAGAAAGAACTTAGAAAGAGAAAGTCTAATCTTGGAAATCCAAGCCCAAGATGAAGTACATATAGGGGCCATGAAGAAGAAAGGCAAGAAAAGTCCAAAAAAGAAAAATGAAAATAATGTTGAAAGGAAGATCGTGAAGAAAAAGAAAAGCACAATAGCAAACATTGCCATGGTCAACATAAAACTCAAGAAAATATTGATGGACCCTTAAATGTTTTTTTTTTATAGATGCTAGTTATTCATGATTTCCTTTCATAACATTGAACTTATGTATTAGTGCTTCATGGCTCTTGTTTGTGAATATTATGGGAACTTGGTTAGATTTATTTATTGTATTCTACCACCTTGATTTTGAAGGTTAGATTTTCTTTCTTATCTTTTTTGTACATAATTTTTCATATATTTTATAACATTTAACTCTTTGATTTATTTTGAATGTTGGACTATAGAAATTATGAAAATAATTGAGATAAAATGTAAAACTTGACATTATCAATTGGAGAAAAGAAAAAGAAAATACTTTAAAATGCAAATTAAGGAATTATATTTTAATTCACATCATAAAAAAATTCAATAACCATCTTAAACAAGTTTTACTATTAAAGTTACTAGTTAATTAATACAAAATTAAGACAAAAAAAGGATTTATTTTTTTACTTCTTCCTCTCTTTCCCTCTTCTTCTTTTTTTTTCTTCTTTATTGATTTTCATTGTTCCTTCTCTTTCATCTTATCTCATCACTTACTCTCATCCAACAACCTTAATAATAACCGCAAAAAAATAGAATTTTTTCAAACATTGTATTTATTTTTCTCTTTCACTCCTTCTTGTTGTCCTCAAATTTTATATTTTTATTGATTTTCGTGGCTCTTCTAACTTTTATCTTCTCCCTCACTCTCAATCAATGGTTACAAAAAAAGAATGACTTTTTTATTTTCTGTCTATTTTCCTTTTCTTCTTCTTCACAATTTTTAAGGCACTTTCTCTCTTCTCCTATCTTATTCTTTGCTATCAACCAGTAGCTCTAACAAATTTTCTCAATCCAAAAAAATTTGGAAATTGTAGTTGCAAATAGAAATAACTAATCTTGGATCTAATTTTCTATAGCTAGATATTGTTACTTATTTTTCATCTTAGACTTGCTCAATTGCTCATTGAGATGGGTTACATTAAGGTTGACTTCTTGGTTTTAGCATCTCTTAAATTCTCTTTTTTTTAGTGCAAAAAATTATGCTTTCATTTATAAAGGTAAAAGTTTTAGACTTAGGTGATAATTTGTTGACGGAAGGTAAATTTAGGCCATTTTTTTCATTTAAGTTTTCATGATAAAATATTAATAGGTGTCAAACTTTGTGTTGAAGCTTTTATTTCTCAATATAAGAGAGAGTTTCTCGATGTCTAAAAAAAAGGAAGAAGAAAAGGTAAAAGATGAGGAGACAAAGATAGTAAAAAAATTATTTTTATGCTTTTATTAAATATAGTAATTATTTTATTAATGCATCCTATAAAAATAAGTTAATTGAATTTTTATGTTACTTATGTAACACCCCTATTTGATCCATTATCAAGATCGGATAAGAGATGTCACTTCCTAGAAGTTCATCCATGCTAATATTGACTCTACCCTTGACTCATTTAACTAGATAATAAATGTTATTTCCTTTAAGTTTCATAGTCTAAGTCCATTGTAACTTATTCTCATTACAGTCTTTTTATATGTAATATGATGTCCTGGGTGGACTCATTCATTAAATTACTAAAGCTTCTGAGAATTTCTTTGTAAACCAATTTTACCAAAAATCCGACAGCATAATGCCTGTCTGGGTGAAAAACTAAAAATTTTTA
>CANXYI011909810.1:0-14865 GCA_948208565.1 Hura crepitans | reverse complement strand
TTTAAATGATCATGTTATATACATATAGTCATAATAAGCTCATAATCATACTACCATCATTACATTTACATCCCATGATCATTAATAAATATTTAATCATACATAACCCATTTTATGCTTAAAACAAAACATTCACAAGCTTAGTTTACATGTTAAGGCTATTTGGCTGCTATGTCCCTAAGTATAATCAAAATTTGATCCTTTGCATTAGACCATAAACACTACTGGGCATAAGGTAATCTTTAAGCATAAGGAAACATATGTCATTAATTCATTCATATATTCTAACACTTGCCCTGCATAAAACTTGAATCTGATAACATTGTCATGCTTAATAATCTAATGTCCATTTCATATGTCATATAAGAAGTATATGGTATATTTCTATACATAACACATCTATAGGGCATGATAGTGGCTAAACAATCTACGTACTTCTTTATTGATAAAAATTTATTATTATGCACTCAATATGAAATCTTTCATTTCATGTATCTTCTTTAAGTATCTATATCCATTTTTCTACTCATGTTAATGAATTTCTAGTATTACGCTCATAAAGTCAAAATTCTATTGTCAATTATTGTTTATTAGTCAATTTAGTCTATCACTAAAGATGCCTTATGTAGTTCATCACTAAGTTCTACATCATTAATCAAAAATCATACACATAATGCTACCTATATCATACATATGCCTTCTTATATCAAAAACTTAACATAGTCAATTATGCTTAACACAACTTATGCCCATTCATGATTATTCATTCCCATATAACATACCATGTACTTGGCATGCACACTCAGAATGTATTTGCATATACATATATTATAAACATAACACCTCTCATTTGTACCATCTTTTAACAATCCTTTTATAACATCACCTCATTGTCTTTTAATATTCATAACATAAGAATATGAAATATATATATATATATATATATATACCAGTATAATCAAATAACTAATTAGGCCCTCATATTAATTCATTGCTCTCAACCATTATATAAAAATTCAATTCTAACTCATTTTATTTTTATCTTTAGAAAATTTAGTCTATAGTATATGCATATATGCAACAACCATAAGGTAATTTATACTCAAATGTCAACATCCTAAAAAAGATCATACACTATGCTTAAATACATGCATTATCATTGAACATATTAACTACTCATTTACATTAACATTTCAAAGTCTAACTTCAAATGTCATATTTCCATTCCTCATTAAAACAACTCTTCACAATCATTATTATGTATAAGCTAATTAAATCCTAGGCCATAATATGCTTTTGGCCATGACAACATAAAGCAACATGCATTTTATCACCATTTTAATACATATCACATTACTTATATTATAACACATTTATTTAATGTATATATATCCAACAATAAAGACATAAAAATAATAATCCTATAACTTGCACATCTACTAGGCTAGGCATCACATCATTATCACACGTTATACATATAATCACATCCATTCATTAAATACATTCTTTATATCATGTACAATGTGTAATGTCCATAGCCACACATAATGTTTAAGTCATGTATCTTATGCCATCACTAAATACATTTTTCAACTTCATTAGGCACCAACTATATGCATTAATTAGAATTATATTATCATTCCCATATGGACATACATATTCATAATCATATACAATTTGGTCTTTTTATACTTTAAATGTTATGTCAACATAATTTATTAATCATAACAATATAAGTCTAAATACATACCTTTAGATGTTCGAGAAATCCACAACCTACTATTCTCTTCCTACTCAACTTTTTCCTTAATTCCCATTGTCCCAAATTAACTTTAGCCACTAATATCTTTTAAAGACCTCAAAATTTCTCCAATTATGCCTTGCCAATAAGCCTCAACATGTACAAAAGAAACAATTTGATCAATTTCAGTTCAATATTTCATTATAACTCATTGTAAATATTCTTTACTTTCAATACACGTACTTAACTATTTTCTAGCATTCATATCCCAAATTGTATCACATTTTTAGCCATCCTACCTAGTAAATTTGTTGTAATTAAAGAAGTAAAACTATAGGTCTATGTTTTAAGTTTATTTTGGTTTAATTTCACTTTAATTGGACTTATATAATAAAAGTTATAAGGTAATTACCATGTACGATCCTTATAACCATTTATTATGGAAAATTCAGATTTCTGGCTCCCCAATCCTAGATTGCCTTATAATTTTAAGCATGTTAGAGATGGAATTGGTTCAAAACTTCTAAAACAAACTTTTAGTTCCATAAGACTAGTTTCATTTGGTTTAAGAATTATATGATTTAGACACCTACATTAGAAGTTATAGCCTAATGAACACAAACTATTCCTAGAATTCTAGAAATCATGCAGATAGTGCAGATACACCTCTATTGATGCAAATTTTTGGGCAAAAAATATGTTAAATCAGAGGAAACTTCCTTTATCAAACTTATAGTCTTATGTGTTTTCTTTCATTTGAAACTCTTTTTGCATTAATCTGACATCTATACTAAAAGTTATGTATAAAACACTCTCTATTATTCTAAAATAATAAACCAATTCTTGCCCTTAATTCATCTTAATATACTTAATTCCCTAACAAGTAAAAAAGAGCAATTACCCACTCATTCTAACTCAAAATCTACAATTTAGACACCTCTACCTACTGATGACGTATTACTCCATTTTCTATAGAAACTTCCATTTGCTTTTACTTAGAATAATCAACTTCATACTGCAGCTCTTGCTATGCCAAACAGCGCTTCTGTTGCCATTTTCTTTCACTAATCTCTATTTTTTTTAGTAGCTTGTCTAGCTACTACCACCTTTTGTAGAGGTTGGCATCATCGCCAGCAATTCCCAATGTCACCGTCACTATTGCTGGTCTTTTTCCTTTTTCCACCTCCTCCCTTTGTTCTCGTTTTCTTCTTTTTCTTTTTCTTTTCTTTCTTTCCTTCTTCTTTTTCCTATTTTCCTATTTTTCCTTTGATATCCCCTTTTATTTCTTTTTCTATATATTTCCTTTTTACTCCATAAATATTATTTATTAATAGTAATCCCCTTTTTAATTGCCAAACTTCTCTTTTACACCTCATTCTTCTTATTTATTAATATGATTCCTCTTTCTTTGCATATATATACCATATAATATATATCTATATCTATTTTACTCAAATACTTATAAAATTTCCATAATTCATTTGGGACTTAAAATTTTAATATAATCCCATTGTGATCCACTATATACATATTTAATCCACTCTTAATTATAATAAATTTTTCCTAATTTATTTGAGACTTAACAACTCAAATTTTTATTAAAACCTCCAAACTCAAATTTCCATTTGTAAAATAAAAACATCAGATTATAAATTTCCCTATGCCAAACTGATTAAATAAAAAAATTGAACTAAATTAATAACCTAAAAATTTCATCATTACTTAGCTGTAAAATAAATCTTTACATCTCATTATTCCCTTGCATTCAGTTTATTTATTGTCCATACATCAAATCACTACTTATAAACCTGGGGTTTTTGAGATATTACAACATAACCCTAAGTAAATGCGAATGCAGTATAGTTGCTATATGGGCCAATCACATTTAATCTTATTTGTAGTGGGGTCAAGCTTATTCTGCCTTTTGTTTGAAATGGGTCTAGCCTAATTTCACATCAAATAAGAATTAAATGTTATGGGCCATAACCATTACTTTTGCTTTAAAATATGAGAGATTATTTGGGCCTAATAAATCCTATGGTTGAACTTATGGATCCCTTAATAATACCTAGGTAATCCCACCTAGGAAAAGAACTAGCAAACAATGTGTGCTGGAGGAATAAGGTTAGAAGGCTTCTTGTATGTGTTTGTCTTTATTACATTATGAACATGCATTTTATACATTTCATACATAATTTACACATTGTATTGTTAATATTGTATAAGTGTCATTCCTAATCCATTATTTTAATAGCCACCATTGATCCTTTATTCATTGTATAGTGGAAGAGGTTGGGCAAGCACTTGAGTAAAACTAATAGAGCATTACCAGTCTAACCTAAGAGAGACACCATGTCTGTAAATGAGATTATTACTAGATCTATGCTAAAAGAGGTAATAAGTGAGATGGATAAGAGAATAATGGTAGTTGTTACCAATGGCCTATTAGGTATACATAGTTAAATAGAGGTGGGATAGACTTCAGCCACCTGTAAAGATAAAGAAGTACTAAGTGGAGAAGATGATCAACTCTCGGATAATGAGATTGCCTTGGTAATAAGTCCTACCCAAGGGTTCCTTTGCTCAAGATGAGGATCATCAAATTAAGAAGTTACACAAGAAAATAAAGGCCATAACTAGGCTAGTCATAGAGGACAAATACATCAATCTTGATGACATTAGTCTAAGACCTGACAAAATTATCCTCATTAGTTTAAAATGCTTGATTTAATTAATGGTATAACTAACCCCAAAACCCATCTAAAGCAATATGATGTCACTTGAGGAATAAATAGTAAGCTTGTTCAATATGTCCCTTACTAGCCAGGCTTTAGACTAGTATCATTATTAAGAGATGAACGTCAAGAAGGATTGGAGTGAGTTAGCTCGTGCATTCAGTAAATAGTTCTCTAACAATACAAGCATTGAGATAACTTTGAATGTTTTAGAGCTAGTGAGATAGAAGACCAACGAGGGCTTTTTTGAATATCTATAAAGATAGAGGGAACAAATTCTAAAGATAAGGTATAAACCTAAAGACATTGACCAGATCAAGATGTTCATCAAGAATGCCAATAGCTATATGAATAGTGGGCTTAAAGTTAAGGGTATCATGACATGTGAACAGTTGAAAGACATTGCAATCAATCGAGATGTAAGTTATCAAAACAAAGGGTTCAAAAGGTCAATCAATCCTAATTACTTAAGTAACAATGCTGGTGGCACCACTAAGACAGTAGATGTGCATGTTGTTTTAGGAAAGTGGCATTCTAATTTGGCTTAGTCCTTATCATGGTGCATGAGGAAGCTTACAAAAGAGGGAAAGTTGCAGCCACTATTGCCATTATCTATTACCTCCTAATCATAGGCATGATCACTACTATGCTTATCACCAGAGAACCGACCATCTAACTTATAACTACAAGCTTCTTAGAAAAGCATTTAAGACCTAATTAATTTAAGCAAATATCAAACCCTAAAGCTAACTCCAATTTGCTTCCCAAATATCAAAGTACTTGCCTACTAAAGTTAGGATGACCTGAGGAATACTTTCTAAGGGATATCTATAGATCTAAATAAGAGATTAGTAAAGGTGTTAGAGAGAGTAAAGCCATTCTTTAACTAGCTTTCGAGACAGTAAGAGTGAAAGTGAGCTGGGGGAGAGTAAGAATTTTTTGGGATGAATCCTCTAATAAGGATTTTAAAGAGGGTAAGAGAAAACCACTTAGGGTCGAAGGAGAAATGGTGGAAAATTTTAAGAAGAATGGTCGGATCTTACTTAAAAAAAACTCAAAGTAAAAAAAAATTGAAAAATGATGAAGTACTTAAGCAATTAAAGAAAATGTAAGCTAATATCAACATTTGGGATTTATTAAGGTCATCTAAAACCTACAGCCAAAAGGTTGTGAAAGCTCTAGGGCAAATTGCTTTATCTACCACCACTAGCACTAAAGAGTTGGTACGGGTCATAAAGATTAGTAAGACTAGCCTTTTTACTTTCTCTAATGCATACATGCCATTAAAAGGAAGAGAACACAATTGGCCCCTCTTCATTAATGCTGAGGTGAATAGTAAAAAAATCAGATGTGCCATGGTTGATGATAGTTCTTCACAGTATATTTTTCCAGTCAAGATCTTAGTAGGCTTGGGAATAAATAATGAAGATTTGGTACCTTCCAATATTACATCAAGGCTTATGATGATACAACAAGATAGGCAGAGGGATCCCTTACTACCAAAGTCCAAGTGGGGACTATTATTGATGATATAGAGTTCACTATAATCCACATCCCAGCTATGTTTTTAGTTCTGCTAGTGAGGCCTTAGTTTCACAAGCTTGAAGGAATTCCCTTCATATTGCACTAAATGATTAAGTTCCCATATAAAGGTAACACATTACAATAAAGCTTACAGTTAATCATATAGTTTCTATGTTGGCTATTATATGTTGCTAGGATATATGAGGATTATATAGACCCTATAGTGTCTAAGATCATGGAAAAGATGAACTTCTTTCCTAGCATTGATGTAAGGAAGAATCTTTAAAGGATAATTAAGACATTATATCTTTAAACCTAAAAAGGCACCAAAGGGCTAGGATATAACTTAAGTCAAGAGAGGCATCCTAAGAAATGGAATAGCCTGAGAGATTATTTTATCAAGCAGATGAAGATAAAGTATAACAACACTTTGGAACCAAACGGATGGATTTTGCAAGCTTGGGTTTGAGATATTCATAGATGTTATTGACTGGGAATCACACAATTTGACATAAGTCCAGTAGGTAGAAGAAATCTTTCTAACACTAGTGACCATTAAAAAAATATGCTCAGATCCTCTAAAAAGATGTGTCTAATTAAGAGAGTGATTTGTTCTTTGATCAAATGTATTTGTTTGACCTCTTTGATGTGAACAATTTTCTCTTAAATAAAATAAACAAAGAGTTTGCTTATTTGTGTGATGTCTCTCTTGATGGTAGCGTACATCCATATGATCATTACTTGAGCATCTTTGACATTAATTACATTAAAACTAAGCCATTCAATCTTGGTACAATTGAATATCCTAAAAATATATTAATCACCCATGATACTACTTCAAATGAAAGAGAATAATTTTGTGAGATTACTAAAGAAATAAGAAAAGATCTTTGCTTAGAACTATAAAGACATGTAAGGGATCGATCAAGAAGTAGCTAAACATGACATCTTAACTTATGATTACATTACTTTAGTTAGTTAAAAGCTCAAAAGGATAAGCCAAAATAGGTAGAGAAAGTAAAAAAAGGAGGTCGTCAAGCTCCTTAAGGCTAAGTTTATTGAGGAGATAGTTTTCCTTATTTGTCTAGCCATTATCATCCCTGTGCCAAAGAAAAAGGAAGGGCTAGAATGTGTGTGGACTACTGAGACCTAAACAAGCCATATCCTAAAGATGATTTCCCTTTACTACTCATTAATGTGTTGGTAGATAGTGTAGCCATAGCAGCTATGTACTTCTTTTTTAATTGATTCTTAAGATGTAACTAGATCATTATGAATGTAATAGACAAGTGTAAGATGCCTTTTTAACCAAATAGGGAACATATTACTATAAGGTAATGCCCTTTGGATTGAAGAATGCAGAGGCAATGTACTAGCGAATGGCTAAAAAACTCTTTTCATGACATGATACATGAGGAATTAGAAGTTTACATAAATGAAAAGATAATAAAATCCACAGAAAGGGAAGGACATTTTGAAACACTAGACAAGTTTTTCCTAAGGTTAGACCAATTCAATATGAGGCTCAACCCTAAGAAATATGTCTTTGGAGTTGTATAAGGTAAGCTATTGGGATTCATGATCAGTAAGAATAGAATTGAAATAGATCTAGATAAGGTGAAACCAATCTTAGAGATGCCTATCCCCTAAATAGAAAAGGAGGTTAAAGGGTTCCTAGGCTAATTGTAGTATATTAGCCAGTTCATAGCCAAACTCACATCCATTTGTGTACCCATATTGAAGTTATTACATAAAGGACAACTAAAAGGATGAAATAAGGATTGTTAAAAAGCTTTTAAAGCTATTAAGTAATACTTAACCAAGCCTCTTATCTAATAACCACATAGACTAGGAAGATCCTTAATCCTATATCATGTAATAGAAAAATTTCCTATAGGGGCTCTCATTGAACAAGCAGATGAATCTAAAGTAGAGTATGTAGTTTATTCCTTGAGTAAGAAACTTCTCTCATATGAACAAAAATATGCAAAAGTTGAGAAAATATGTTTGGGAGTAATTTGGGTCTCGAAAAAGCTATGTCATTAATTTTAGTCATATAAAGTAGAGGCAGTAGCATAGCATAATCCTATGAGGTACTTGCAAATTGCACCTTCCCTAGTAGGTAAGATGGGTCAATAGATTTTATTATTATAGGAATTCGACATCGCCTATATGACCAAGAAAACAATCAAAGGCTAAATAGTATCTGACTTCCTAGCATAACATTCAATCGAAGAAAAGCAAGAAGAATTTGAGTTTCTAAATGAATATTTGGGGTAATATCTCAAGAGGACTAGAAAGTGTTCTTTGATGGGGTAGTATTAAGAAAGTAAGTGCTGGCTTATTAATCATCAATCCAAAAGGTGAACAAATGTTCCTTTCCAAAAAAATGGAATTTTAGGCCACCAACCATGTCGTTGAATATAAAGCATACGTATACAGCCTAGAAATATTATTTTAGCTAGGGCCTAAAGTCATTGTTGTATACAGGGACTCCATGTTATTGGTACAACAAGTGAAAGGCAACTAGGAAGTTAAAGATGAGAATTTGAGTAAGAATGTTAGAATACTTATAGATCTATCTTAAGGATTCAATCAATATATCTTTCATCATATTAAAAGGGAAATGAAGCAAGTAGTAGGTACTATAGCCACCTTGATATTTATTTTAGATATAACCAAAAAAGACTTACCTAGACCCATGTACTTTAGTAAATTAAGATTCCCAACTTGCACTGGCACAATTAGCACTATGATGGAAAAAACCAATAGCAACCTGCCTTGATATCATGAAATCTAAACATACCTAGAAATTGAGGAATACCCAAAACATGCAATTGAGAAAAATAGGAAGGTTCTACAAAAATTATCTACTCAGTTCATTTATTTTCAATGGATGCTATAAAAAAGGTAATTTAATGGTGCATAGCTCATATGTGTTAATGAATCAGAAGCTCAAAAATTCTATCAAAAGTATGTGATGGTGTCTATGGCCCACATATGAATGGGAGAAATTTGACAAAAAAGATCATGAGATTTTGAAACTACTGGTTAACTATGGAGAAGGATTATTGCAACTTTGTCAAAAAATGTAACAAATTTTAGATTTATAAAAGCCTAAGTAATCTACCACTAAATGATTTCACCAATTTGTCCACTCTATAGTAATTCTCTATATGGGGTATTGATATAATTAGAGAAATAAGACCATCTGTAGGAAGAGGTCACTAGTACATAGAAGCGGGAATTGACTACTTCTCAAAATGGATAGAAGTGAAATCTTACAGTAAATTGGGAGCATGGCAAGTGGCTAAATTTATTGGAAGAAACATCATTTATACATATAGATTGCCATAACAAGTTATCTCAAATAATGGGGTGTAGTTTTAGGGCAAGACCAAGCAAGTTTTGTAAAAGTATTAGATTAAGCATCATAAATCTTCTCTATGTAGACCTTAAGCCAACGATGTAGTTGAAACAGCTAATAAAAACATTAATACAATTTTGTAGAAGATGATGGTTACTTATAAGGATTTGGTAGAAATGTTACAATTCACACTTTAGGGCTATATAACCACTATTAGGACATCTACAAAAAGGTACACCTTACTTGTTAGTGTATAGGATAGAAGCAGTACTACTAATTGAAATTGAAGTTCCTTCACTAAAGGTTGTTTTAGAAGCAGAGCTAATTGAACCTGAATAGGCCAAAAATATATCTGAACAACTAATTTGGATTGGAAAAAAAGTGACATAGAGCTCTCTATCATATGCAATTATATCAAAAGAAGATCACTAGAGCCATTAATAAGAAAGTTAAACCTAGTCTAATACACGATGGTGACCTAATCTTGTAGCAAACTAGGCCTCTAGTAATAGACCCTAGAGGGAAATTCAAGCTTAATTAAGAAGGTTCATATCTAGTGAAGAAGATGTTTAAATATGGTGGTGTCAAGATCTCTGGTTTAGAAGGCAATGAATTTTCATAACCTGTCAACTTTGACAAACTGAAAAAGTATTTTTGTTAAAATAAAAAGAAGTTCGCTAAGTTGAAAACTCAAAAAGGGTGGCTTAAACAAAAGTTAAGACACTCCAATGAGGTGAAAACTTGAAAATAGGCATATCATGAAAAAGTTAGGGAATCAGAGAGAAAATATCCAATCAAGAAAACCTCTCGAGGCTGATTGGCAATGGCAGTATTATCAAAGGGGTCATTAATATATTTACTAAGATTAAGCAACAAAGTTTCAGAAGTAATTAATGTAAAGAATGCTTAGTCAAAGTCATTGGAAAGCAAACATCCATTTAGTGAGAAATGTTATACAAATAATTAAACTCTAACAGTTTAGATAAAAGTTTTCTTTCTTGAAGTTGAAGTTGTATCTTCATATTTTCTCTTGAGTACTAATGTCCTATTATCCCTTGATGCACTAGAAATCCAATCTTTGTAGTTGTTGTATATTTGTGTCACTTATTTCATGATCAAACACATCTTTTATCATAACACGATGTTTCCATATGTTGAGAAAGGAGCATAAAAAATGTTGTCTAAGATCTGCCTTAAAACCCTAAAGATTTAGAAGGGATTCGCAACAACAAGATGAATTGTCATTGAATTTAAGAAGGGACATGCCTCAATCAAACTAAGGGAATAAACATGAATGACAAGATAAGGAGAAATGGGTGATTTTCCACTAGGGACACCTCTATCGAATTTTGACAATGGCACCAAGCAATGCAATCCATTGATCACGAGTGTTAAATCTTGTCTCAAGCTTTCTTTCACAATGATGATTTAGGGTATACTTAATTTGAAGCTTTTTGAGAGGGAGTATGAGTAATTTCAATTTCTTATCACCAAAGATAAAAAAAAAAAAGAAGTCGTTAGGTTAAAAAATCCATAAAGAAAAACCTAAGCAGAAATTAGGCAAACCTGCTAGTGAGAAAACCCTTATGGGTGTGTTAAGAAAAAATTAGTGTTAAAATAAAGCAATAAAGCTAGAGAGAAAAACAAAATAGGCTTTCTAAGTAAACTTGTTAGATCAGTAGACTTGCAACTACAAAATCAATGTCGCCTCTCTTCATAGATCTAACCCTCAGATGGTTTCAACTAGGATAACACCAAAAGGATTGTCACCAAAACATATTTTGATTAACATTTGAAGAACCTTAAAAATCACATAGCTTAACCTTAGAGGTGATCATCAATAAGTCAATAAGAATTCATAATAGAACATACTTGACCCATTCTATCGAGTCGACAAAAGTCGATTGGAAAAATCAAGAATTGCCTATAATAAAATTGGACTCACACTTGGGATAATCTTTTGAGCCACTAAAGGTGAAACCCTTAGAGCAAGTACAATGTTAATGGGATAGTGATATTCAAAAAAAAGGACAACCAGAGGAACATCTAAAGAAACGTTGCAATTAAGAATAGTAGAAAATTCCTCTAAAGCATGGGCAATCTCTTGACAATTGAAAGTAAACACATAGAAGATAGGGTGCTAATAATGGATGACAGCATTTAAGAATTTATGGCCAATCCTTACTTTTCTCAAGAATCTAAGAACGAAAAAAGTGGCAAGGATGTTTAAAGTCTAGGAAGCCTTTGAATCAAAAATTTTAGATAGTTGTTGACCAAAAGAAAGAGACATGATAAATATGGCATGAGTAATGAGGGAAGGAAGTAGCTATAAGCCCTAAGTCATGCCATTCCTATTCTTACCAGGATAAGAAATCCAAAGTATACGAGGACAACTATATGGATCTCAAAGAATCTAAACTCAACATTATGGTCTGCATAGATCATCAAATAAGTCCATAATGGTGCCTATAAATAGCAGAGAATCTTGTAAGGTCATTATCCATAAGGACCATAACAAGTCATGTCCATATAGACTATATCTTAGGGATAGTGAGTATTGTCAAGTGCTACAAGCGCCTTGTCCTCAAAGCAATTTAAAGGCATATTACTAGTATTGATACCTATCTTTGTTATTTAATGTTCCATCATGATATTAATCAGAATGACATAAGACCATTGGTTAAATGCTTATGCAAAAAGACTATGGATATTCTCTATGATGAGGCTATGTGAACTAAAGAGGGGTCACTAAAAATGTAATGCTTGATTAGCTTGCATTGATTGTTACAAGAGACTGTGCTTTGTATCTCAATGATGAGATGTTAAAGATTGTTATTAAGCTTCAACTCTCTAGATATATGGATGGCTTGGATTTTAGTATGATTCATGTTTGATTAATGGTTTTAAGAATTCTTGTTGAGCTTAAATCCATACCCCTCATCTATTATAAGAGTACAACCCATCATCACTAGGCCATAGTCTTACATCTCTGGGATATAGTCCTACTTCTCCTAAATACAGTCTTACTTCACCTAGATATAGTCTAACTTCACAACTCTACATCCTCGACCTATATCGTAAGTTCTTTATCCCATAAATAGAGACAATACACGTTATTCATTTAAGATAATGTATTTTGTTTTAGATGTAAAATTGTGTTCAAAATAAATGATTATGTATACTATTTGTATATACAAAAATGTGGGGCCTATTAATAAATGATAGGGAAATTGGTAGGGTTATCGTCTCCTTCATTTATTTTCTTCTCTCTCTGTGTCTTCATCTTCAGAGGAAAATGCCAATATCTTAGTGACGTTCAGGGTTCTCAGCTTTTTTCGAGTCCCATGAAGTGTAACAACCCTCCGTGATAATTCATTCTATAAAAGAATAAAGGATCAATGCATTTTTAGAACATGTCATGCATACATACACATTCACATAAATTAACCATTGCAAGAAGATATTTATAGCAAGAACATGAGTCTCATCTATCATGGCTCACCTAAAAGCTTCCATAACATGAGCAGCCCTCTCGATAGGAGCTCTTTTCACCTATAGAAATTAGGACAAAAAGTGTTACATGTAACCAAGCTGACAAAATAACCCCTGAAAGTCAAAATAAACTTTACCAATATGGTGTTCTCTGGCTCAAAGGGCACTAACCAACTATCTTCAATGCAGAAGATAGCAACCATCCAAGCCATATCAGATAGAACACAATTCAAACATGTCAGTCAGGATGCCGATGACCTCATTAGGCATCGAGGGTTAACTGGCAATTGGGCTAGAAACCTCACTCCTAATAGTATGTGTGAGAGGAGGAGAGAATCGAGAGCCCTGAGAACCAAAAACTATCCTCTCCTTTTTTTGAAAAGACAAAGGTCAAGCTTTAGCTGTGGTAGCAGCAAGCTATAGCAAAAACACAATGTCATAAATTGACTTTAAGAAATTGTAAAAGGAGTAAATAATAGTGTACCAAAGAAGTATGTCTAAGAGTATAAGGCATGCAAGGCAATAGGTGTACTGAAGCCTAAGGGGAATAATCTCCACCTTTAATGTTAACCAAAGTGTCCTAAGACACACCCACACTCATGCCTTGGATAAAGTCTAGATCATTGATATACCTCCTAAACAACATGGTGTTGGGACTATCTCAAGGAATGTACTATACATCTAGGCCCATGTGACAGTTTAACACTCTTTCTCCTAGAAACTAGGAATATGCCTCTAAGGTAGTTAGCAGGAGCCTGGAGAGGATAGCTCCAGCACATAGTAGAGGAAATCAAACATCTTTTTAATGGGAAACACCCACCAAGCCAAGTTAACCAACGAATTAGGTAAACACAATATTAATAATTCATAAAGTCAACTAACTAATGTGTTCACATTTTTGCAGGATTACTTACATCACCCTAAGTCTCTGAGCTCAAATACTAGCAATGATACACCAATAAAGAAGTATTATAGGGTCTTGAAGGAAGTTAAACCCACTTATCCATCACTAGATAATGATAACAGATATCTAGTTCACATGTATAAGGCAACAAGTGAAGTTGATATGCAAAGACTTGTGCAAAAGAAAGGATGTCAAAATTTAAAGACAACTAAGCAATCAGGAAACAATGGGTAAAATTAATAGTACTCACTAAGACACCAGAGATAAAGCCCTGAACAAATCGATGACTTTTCTTAATATGAATCACTATGTCTAGACTTTTGTACATCTAGCTTAGTGAATAGCAACACCATTTCCTAGTATTGATGTCATCTATCTATTTTGGTACACACAAAAAGCTCCAACTCAAATTGGCATTAGCATTTGTAAATAATGTGGTCCCTAATAGATACAGGATATAACACTTGGCATACTGATTTACCTCAGGCTAAGCAATAGGTATAGCATCAGCCCACTACTCATATAAGTGGGTGTCTTGAATGCTATCCAAGCTATCTTGATGCCTAAAGCCTAACAAGCTCCTCACTTTCTAAAGGCTGAGAGTACGGAAGTGGTAGCTGGCATTAAAAGTGATGGCAAGACCGGTGCAGGGCACCCCCGTGATGAATGCCCAATCAATAAGCATAATGTCCAACTCCCTAAATGGTAAATAGAAAGTGTGGGCAATGTCCATCCACCTATCTAACAAGGCCCTAAGTGCATAAAGGTCCCTATAGAAATCACCACTAACTAAGTGGTCGATGAAGGTCTTGAATCCCATTATACGAACTCGGTCTTTCACCTGTACTGGCATTGACATGTACCACTATTGAGGACCAAATGAGGTAGCCCTATATTTAAGTCTTGTCTATAAGATAGGGTGAACATAAGTAAGTAAGGCTTCATATATGTTTGCACGGACCACAAACAAGCATAATTTGAAAAAGGAGTCCGTATAAACCAAAGTTGTTTTAGTCTGCATGGACTAGCATGAGGCAATAAAATCAAAATAAGCAAGTATGCAAAATAAATAAAAAACATAAAAACTAACAAAAAGGGTCTA